>BHFT01007620.1:0-19292 GCA_004320025.1 Laticauda laticaudata
ATGCCTGAACAATATATAGTTGCAATGATACAAAGTTGCAAACATATGAATGCCACATAGTTACTACATATTAGTATGATATATCCAGATGTCTAAACCAAAATATTCAGAAAACCCATAAGGGTTTTTGGCTACCTTATTGCAAGATAGCCAGTCCTACACAAATCTTCTACTCTGTTAATCTAAAGATTAATCCTAAAAAAAAGTATCCAATAGTAAATGAAAATTGTTGGGCTGCTTTCATCATATGCAAGTGACATCTAGCCTGCATGAGTTTGCAGTTTGTTTACTTGTTGCTTCATTAAAACTGCATGCTGATCCAATCACTAGATTTTGTTAATAGCTCCACCGAGGGGCAATCATTGCTAAAGCATGAACTCCACGATCCATTTTCTCTGATTATTGCTTTGTAACTGTGACTAAATTGACAGCTCCTGCTAAACAAAGGTTCATTCATTTTGAATCTATGTTTTGAATAAAGAACCACCAAATGAACATTAACAGTTGAACATTAATGATGAGCACCACTAATGGTTACACTAATGGTTGTGTAAAGGGATTTATACATATTTATGGTTGTGTAAAGGGATTTATATATTTATAATCTTTAAAATTATTTGAGTCATTACTTCACAAATGTAAAAGTTTGTGCTATGCTAAATAAGAAAAAATAAGGATTTTTATTGTTCTTTGCAGGCTAGGCCAAAACAATTTTGACAACTTCAAGAAGATTTTTCTTAAGCACTCCAGCAATATTGCCAATCATAAGGAAGAAATACTTTTTTATTTATCCAGCACCACTTATTATATTAAAGTTAATAAACAACTGATATGACACATGGTCCTTTTTTTCAAAAAGGAAGCAAGAAAACAAACTACGGGAAAGCAGGAGAAGAATATATGGTTATTTCACTTACACAAGCATTGGTTTAATGTGACTGAAATCAAAGGTTTATAAGATGATTTCCTCAGGAAAAAAATGTTTATTTTTGAGATTACATTTAAATGGAAATAAGGAAATCATAACATGGAGATGCTCTGGATGCAAGGACACTGACAGCTGAAAGCAATGACTGGTTTTCCCTAGAGCAGAAAATAGTCAGTGGTGCTGGATGAGTGAAAAAGTGCTGGTAATGAATTATAGAATTATAATAGGTCTGGAGAATTTTGCATATAAGTTTATGACAGATCACGGAATGAACAGGAAAGCAAGTAAGGGATTGAAGGACTGAGATCACAAAGTTGGAACAATGAAAGAGATGAATAATTTTAACAGTGCAATATATATTAGAAGTACAAGGTGACCAGGATATGAACAAGAACATTATCTTATGGAAAGAGAGAAAAGTGTTTCTGATTTGGAACTTAACAGTTTTTAAAAAAATATGTTTTAGGTAATTCATTTTCAAGGATTGAAAGCACAAATGGTTAGAAATGTTTGAGCTGACATAATAGGAAAAATGTACTTCAGAAGTGGAATAGAGAAATACTGTACATCCTACAGTTACTTTAAAGAGAGTAAAGGATAAAGAGGACATGTCATCTTCCCTCCAGAAATCTTATTCTCTGGCAATGGACAAACAGTGTGAATAAATCTATAATTTGTTATGAATTGGACTTAGGGGATATACTAAAAACAGGGAAAAAATCAAAGCTTTGTGTCTGATCACCAGGTAAGTTGGTGACACCAGTGCAAAAACAGAATAAACAAATGTGAGATATTATTGAATTTATTGAAACCAGGGCCGTCTTAACAGCATTATGGGCCCCCGGCAAAGCAGTGTATTGGGGTCCCTATGACAACTACTCACAGCAATAAAAATGCAAATGGTCGATAAAATTAAACATATATTTATTTTATTGGCACTTCCAACAAAATTGGTGTTGAAAAATTAAAAACATGCTGTGCAACAACAATTAATCAACAACAGAACCTCGGTGGTGCAGTGGTTAGAGTGCTGTACTGCAAAGTACTGCTGACAGTCAGCTGCCTGTCGGGCTCAAGGTTGACTCAGCCTTTCATCCTTCTGAGGTGGATAAAATGAGGATCCAGATTGTTGGGAGCTAGTGCTGACTCTGTAAACTGCTAAGAGAGGGATGTAAAGCACTATATAAGTCTAAAGTCTATATAAAGCAGTATATAAGTCTAAAGTGCTATTGCTATGATAAGCATTTGAACAAGTCTTGAAAAACACAACAATACTCAGTAAGCCGTACAGTTGCTATGTATGATACAAGGTGCATTGTAGGGTTAAGATACACAGATTAGTATGGGGCCCACTGGCAAGTGCCCATCAGGCCCATGAGCTAAGGCAGCCCTGGTTGAAACAATGGTGATGCACACAGGTAGCAAACCTTGAAAACTAAATGATAACAAGAGACACAGAAGAGCTGTGAATAACTTCCAAATTTGACTAGGGAAAAGACTTAATGTTGATTTTGGATTTGTCAATAAACAGTGTACCAATGATTTGTGCATTTTCAGAGAAATCCAATGAACAAAATCAGGTTAGAAGAATCAAAACAAGAATAAGAATCCTGCTTCAGGAATAAGGAGGTTAGAGATAAAAGTGGAGTCTTTTCTTTTTATTTCCAACAGTGGAAAGACAGAATACAGAGAAGAGTAACAGATTAATACTTTGATGAAAAGAATGGAAAATGGCAGAGGAAATGGCAGCTAGATATCAGAAGGAACCAAAATCAGATAAGAAGAAGGCCAATACCTCACCATAAACAAGGCAAGGGGAAAATGAGAGACTTGCAAGAGAGAAGGATAAAACAGGTTTTACTGAAAAAAAATGGAATTTAGAGACTGAGAACAAGAGAGATTGTAATTTTGAAGGCAGGCATTTCATACAATATCAAGTGATTCTTGCCAGTCATGGGATACATAGATTTTTCAACAACACTGACAGTTTTTGGACTTTGTAAGGTGTGAGGAGCACAATTGTGTTTGATCTAGCCTTCCCTTACCAGATGACCGATTCCAGATGATTGCTCGCAATGGCAGTTCCTCTTCTTTCTTGTATTTCTTTATTCTCTGTGACTCCTCTTTGTCTATTGGGTCTCCAACTGCAAAAATATGTTTGTTAAAGACATGGGCAAAGGAAAGTCTAGACCTCTTTACCTGTTGGTCCTAAGGAAACTATCTATCTTGCACTTGTGTATTTATCCTATGTTCATCATCCAAACAGCTAATATTAATAAGCAAAGAAATAATATAATGATAACTGCATAGCAGCACCCAAGAACTATCTAACTATTAACTATAATATATATACACATACATATATACATGTTCAAATACCTATACATGTGTGTGTGTGTGTGTGTGTGTGTGTATAAGAAATATGGGGGGAGAGAGAGAGAATATAATATAAATTATATGTGTATACACACACACACACACACACACACACACACAGTATAGATAGTTCTTAAGCCAAGTGACCTCAATATCTCTCAGGGAGAGTGCTAACGACCAGATGACTGCAAAGAAATATGATCCTTCCACATACCTTCCTGTTAGAACTAATCCTTCCATCTTCCCCACTATCCTGCCAGAACCAATGAAGCATCTTGGATTAGAAGCAAAATGTCTTCCTGAAAGAAAAAACAGTCCAGCTACATTTTGAAACAGTACCTTTGAGAAAACTATGACCTGGATGACTGAAAAGATCCACAGACATTTATCTAACTAAATTCTCACAACCATAATGATATTAAAAAATAGCATATTGTCAAGGTTGCCTAATCTCCAGACATCCTGGCTGAGGTAATATCCAAGTCTTTAAGGACTTATTAAACATCAGCAGGATTGGGGTCAAGCAAAATTTAGGACATATAATATTATAAACTAAAGTGTGGGCATCATAGCCCAGGGTAGCAATCTAAATACCAGTACAGATATGAAAAAAGTTGTGAGCTAAAATAAAATCATCAAATGGTTTTACTTCCTGCTATTTAATCAGAGCTGATTATATTATTTGATAGTGCCTATTTTAGTCCAGGCAAATATCATAATGTTTTCATGTGAGTGGTTTGGGCCAGGAAAAAAATCTCAGGGCAGAAACAGTTTTTTTTTTCCTTTCTATGTACAATTCATACCCTTGCTATTTTGCTCTGCCTATATTTCACTGCAATAATATGACTAGTCAAACATATTCTTTGGGCCTTCAGGTTTTACAAAGAATGTTGTTAAATCCATTTTTTATTAGGTATCTATATTAAGTTGCTGAAGATAAGAGAATACTGGAATAACTGCTTTGTCTCCTGTGTAGGAAGTATTGCTGAGGTAACTCGACTGATATGCTCTCTTGTCGTCTGTCTGTCTGTCTGTCTGTCTGTCTGTCTGTCTGTCTGTCTGTCACAGCATAAGCAACTTTCTCTTTTCTACTAAATCACTCTACTAATAATTTCAGCAAAGCCTTGTGCCACCTTTCTCTAATACTGAGTAAATTTCCCATTCTTATTGACTCTTTCAGGTAATCCTCCCTTAATGACTGCAATTGGGAACAGCAACTCTATTGCTAAATGAGATGGTCATTAACTGAAACAAAATGTGACCATGTCAGACTTACAATGTCAGTTCTGACTGCAATTGTGAAGTAAATCACTGTGGGTAGCTGTGACCAACATAAATATGTGCTGGTTGGGAAGCACCCAATCATAAATCTACTTTTGTCAGTGCTGTCAGCCTTTAAGCAGACAAAGAGAAAATTCATGGGATTTGATTATTTGCTACTGCGAATAATTGAAACATGTTGACCTGATCCGAATGAGATATCTGTTAGAGTAAACTTTCTAAACTTATCACATATATTGCCAGTTATCTGCTGGTATATTTAATGGCAAATATGCTGTAAAGAACAGTTATACCCATATCATCTCAGTCTGGGAAGAAAGTCCACAGCCCAAGGGTTCAGAGAGGTTTTTTTTCCCCCTCAGTCTTTCCAATGCACAGAAGAAAAGTGGAAGGGCGAAAAGAATAACACAACCCATGATTGCTTCTTACATATATGGTGCTGCTGGGAGATAGTCTAGGACCATCATCTGAAGTCTAAGTTGATGAATTACTGGCATGATATGGTTTGTACCTCATAGGAATTGTTAAAAAATGTATTATGCTAAAGAATGGCAAGATTGATTAGGAGAGCTTTAAATTTTGAAATATTTTCAAATATTCGGCAGGGGGGAGGAAACACATACCTATGTTCTTCAAACCCACCAACACACTGAGCAGAAGCTTGTCCACCCTGAAGATTTGGTACCAAAATACAGAAGAATAATGTAGTGTATGCAGTCCAGTGCAGTGAGGAATATTCAGAACTCTACAATGGAGAAACCAAGCAGCCTTTACAGAAGAAGTTGGCCCAGCATAGGAAAAGCAACACCACAGGACCAGAATCAGAAGTATACTTTCATTTACAAGAAACCTTTTTATAGAACAATAATGTTTACATTTTGGACAGGGAAAATAGATTGCTTGAGAAAGGAGTGAAGGAATCTACTGGTGCCAAGGTGGAAAATCCTTCCCTTAATAGATGTGGAGGCCTCAGACACAACCATTTCTCCATTTTTTATGATGTTCTTTCACGGAGTCCACGGAGATGGAACACTACACAGGTTTGGCAAGGAGGCCACACATAATGACCCACCTAGGGTAAAGGATTTAGGAGTTGGAAAATTTATATTCCAATCAGTGGTGGGATTCAAAAAATTTTTACTACTGGTTCTGTAGGCGTGGCTTGGCGGGCATGGTGTGGCTTGGTGGTCATGTCAGGGGAAGGGTACTGTAAAATCTCCATTCCCATCCCACTCCAGGGGAAAGTTACTGCAAAATCCCATTCCCACCCCACTTTACCAACCTGCTTTCCAGCTCTGTTCTCCTGTGCAGGGCAACAAAAGAAGACCCAGCCAATCAGCTGGGACTCAGGATACAGAGAATAGATGGGGCGGGGCCAGTCAGAGGTGGTATTTGTCAATTCTCCAAACTACTCAAAATCCCTACTACCGGTTCTCCAGAACTGGTCAGAACCTGCTAAATACCACCTCCAGTTCCAATGACTCTGCCTACTCACCCAGCAAGCCTACCTAGATTAGGTGAAAAATGAAAATCCTCTGGAGTCCCTTTAACCAACCTGCTCAGACTGAAGAAGGTACTTGGATAAGTAGTAAAACATTTTGAAACAAGAAAAGAAGTCCAGTTGCCATGATCCAACTTCCAGAAAACCTTGAAGTAAGTATCGTAGATGAACATTTGTGCTCACTCCCTCTCTATCCAGCAGCTGCAGAACCATTCACATTTGCTGGCTGGATTTGTAACTTCTTGCTAGGATCCACATTGAGTTTCTCCCTACAAGCTTTCCACAAGCAAAGTAAATCGGAAAGCTGGAAGGAATTTAAGGGATGGGAGGGGTAAGGGCAGGGGTGGGATTCTACCAGTTTGCACCTATTCTCTAGAACCAGTTGTTAACATTCTAAGCAGTTCAGAGAACTAGAACGCGATTGTAGAAGAAAATTACTGGCCTAATCCTGTAAGGAAGGCAGGAAGGAAACATTCTGGTGTTGCTTACAGAAACTGCCTCTCCATTAACCCTTATTACATTCTTGGAAGGACTAACTTCCTGTCTCTGGAACTTCTCTAGAGTTTTTTCACCTCCTTTGCTGGTACTTTGCTTGTGTGGAGTGACCATTCAAAGTTACAATAACACTGAAAAAAGTGACTTATGACCATTTTTCACACTTACAATTGTTGCAGCATCCCCACAGTCATGAGAGGCCAGGCAAGGTGATGCATGCCTTGATGTGAGTGATACTGAGTTGGCCACACCCAGCCAATAACATGACCACCAAGCCATGTTTACCCAGTCACATAATCACCAAGCCATACCCAAAACTAAGCCACACCCACAGAACCAGTTGTTAAAAAATTTGAATCCCACCCGTGAGTAAGGGATAAGTATGACAGAATGAAAGGGAGGGAAGGAAGGAAGTGGGGGGAGAATCAAGAGGGAGGAGGATGGAAGGGAGGGCGGAAGGGAGGGCGGGAGGAAGAAAGGAAGGAAGATGTCTGATGGTCATTTGCAGCTTCCCATAAGAAAATTCAATGAGAAAGGCAACATGAAGTCAGAAATCACTCCTGCTTCCACTTTTTTCCTTTACTACCCATGATTATTCTGTTTCTCCATTTAAATAAAGTACTGTATTTGAAACGATCATTCAGTGGGTCATGGATTATCTAGCTATTTCACCAAGAGCAAGAATTTTAAGCCATGTTATATGTTTAATGTCTAATCCTGGTTACAAAAATAAGTTAGCTAAATGCTATTATGAAACAATCCAAGATATTTAATCACAATTGTAATTGTATTCATTTTTAACACTGTTAGGCTTTTTTGAATTCTTTACAAAACATATTTGATTTTGTTTTCCCATGGCTAGATATCAAAATTTAAGATCAAGCTACCATATTTCTAAAAATGAAACCAAATATCTCTTAACTATTAAAAAATTTAGGGCAGTCTGTGTAAAGAATGAAAATGACCTTTATTTATATTTTTTTGAGAGATAGACTATAATTTTAAAAAAACAACAACAGTAAACTGCTATTTCATGGAGAAAATTTATATTGCTAAGTGTTGACACTGATTTGTTGGCACATAATCAGAAGCTATCAGTACTGAAGGACACTTTAAAACAGTTATATTTAAACATGTCAGTAGCTATATTTAAAAAAAATCAAAAGTAAGCATAGGACATGAAAATCCAGATTAAAACTCTATATACAGTTAATTGTTTTCATTCATGTGTATCCACAGTTTATATTGGCATAATACCTTTTTTTAAAAAAAATGGAGAAATTGTTTTTGGAAATATAAATAATGAAGTATTATCTAAATTAGACAACAACTGAATCAGACAACCAGTTCCAGTTCCTCTTCTTTCCTTTCACCAACTTTGTTTGTAAAAATAGACCTTTGCCAGCTTCCCATAAGAANAACTTTGTTTGTAAAAATAGACCTGCAATGTATTGCATCAACACACACACACACACACACACACACACACACACACCTCTTTATACAAAGTCAGTCTGTTCCCATCATCTCATTTTCTGTACATGCAAAGACAGAAAACTAGGTATTATGTTTAGAATACAATAGAATAGTTTATGGCCAAGTGTACAGATAAGGAATTTATCTCTGGTGCATCTCAGTGTACATACAAACAACAAAGTTTGTAATCATAAGATACCAAGGAGAAGGTAGTAAAAATATGAGTAGGATAATAGTAATGCAGTCATGCTACGTGAGTAAATATCCATAGACATAATTGTCTGAGGCTGCTGTGGTAATCTGGTGTCCAGCAGAGTGAAGGCACAAGCTTACTCCATCCCCTTTCCATCCCATACTCAAAAGAAGCCTGAAATTATATTCCAACCGAATATAAGTGTGAATATCTCTGAGCTGTCCAGTATACTGGCCTCCCCTCATAAAGGGTGCTTCTGAAAGATGTAGAAGGACTATTTCAGCTACTTGAAGAGGGTGCATGTATAGGCTAAAGCAAGGATTCAGAGGAAGTCTTAAAAGAACTAAAAAACAACAGCCAGTTTGCATGAACTGGACCTAAAAGGCCAAATAACACCCTCCTTTCTATTATTGTTTGCCCTTTGAGATAGACCAGGTCAAGAAACAGCCATTGAGCCAGGGATGTATTTATAGTACTAAGTGGAATAAGATAATCTTGAATGTCTTTTCCAGCTCTGTCCTGCCTTCTACAAAACACAATCAAAGAGGGGTTATTTTGAGTTTGTTTCTCATGCTTACTTCTGTTATAACTGTTATAGTTATAGTGTCTCTTTTCTGCAGTTCCCCCCTTAACAGCTTTCTCATACTTTGCTCAGATCAGTTCTACATTATTTTACAATTGCAAGCATGTGTATTCCCATTCTGGATTGGTTTTATAAGTTGCAGGATGAGAGGTTAAAGCCCTTTACTCTTCATTTAAAGTTCCACTTCATCCTGAGTCCCCTGCAGGTGTGATGAAAAAAAGGGAAAATTAGTGCAATATAAAACTTGACCTTTAATTTCATGGAATATTTCATCTTCTTTTACTGCCATCAACAGAACACATGAAAGCACTGTCACCTGGGAAGCCGTTTATAAAGTTTCTCTGCTGATATTTCCTATACCACGCTAAGTCAATAGGGAGGTGGGGTTTAATTTCAAGCAGCTGACACAATTTTGCTTTTTGCAGAGATCAGATGCAGCCCATCAGAATGCCTAAAGCCTGGGCTAAAAAAAGAAGCCACCCCAGGCTTCTTTTTTTGCAGTTTTTCTCCTGATAAATGAACATATAGTACATTAAAAGTCATGTTTGTTCTGTTCAGATCTTGCTTGTAAATGCTGGAGGGAATTTTTTTGCCAGAATCCTTGAATTACAATCCCTTGCAACTGGATGCCAATCAGAAACATGGGGAATTGATCCATGATAAAATGTCAAGATAGAATTGAACCAGGGGTGAAATTCAAAATTTTTCCCTACCAGCTCTGTGGGCATGGCTTGGTAGACGTGGCTTGGTGGGACTCAGTTTCTAAAAGGAAAAGGGTGGGCATGGGCCGGGCCAACCAATTGAAATTGTCCCTACCACCTCTCCTGAGGAGGTGAGAGGTGGTTGAATTTAATCCCTGAATTGAATGTTCCCCACTCCATTGAAGAACATCAAGTGAAGGAAGGTGAAGTCTTACAATGAAAGTCACATGTCAGTTTTCATCATACCTGAAGATGAAGGCCAGAGGCAGACCGCTAGATAATTTGTCCTAACATGTGCTGTAAGAAATAATTGAACAAGATTCAATAGAAGGCTAATATGAGGAACTGAAGATTGGGTTGTATTAGAGAACAAGTTGTAAATAAGGGATATCTTCCCCTCCTTTAAGATCCAGGCCAACACCATTCTCCATTGCTTTGAGAATTCCTCAGTCCTTCTCTGATGCATACAGGAGTGACATAGTTCTACGACAAATAAAGACAAATTAAGCAATCCTGGCTGTGTCATGATAAATTTGGACATAGGGCGTTACTTGCTGATAGTGCCTTTGGAATGCTATCCTATGCTGTAAGGCTTGTCTGGACACTTTTAAAGCCTTCTGGAACCCTTTAAGGTATGTAGATGCATGCCCAGAAGACCTTTCTGCTGGGGACTAGTCAGTAACCTGAAGCTTTCCAGGCTATAGTTATGTTTGCACATAGATGGAAGACTATGAAATTTGTGAGGACAGTTGTGGCCATTAAAAGTTTCAGAATACAATCTAATATTGAATAATCTTGCACCTTTTGAACCATCATTCCTTAATAATGAGCAAAAAGGAACTTTTCTATTAGAACAAATTTAATGAATTATAAATTAGAATTTTGAAGCAGTGGTGGAATTCAAAAAATTTTACGACTGGTTCGGTGGGTGTGGCTTGGTGGGCATGGCAGGGGAAGGTTACTGCAAAATCTCCATTCCCACCCCACTCCAGAGGGGAGGTTACTGCAAAATCCCATTTCCTCCCCACCCCACTAACCTGCTTTCCAGCTCCATTCTTCTGTGCAGGGCAACTAAAGAAGACCCAACTGATCAGCTAGGACTCGGGAGGCAGAGAATAGATGGAGGTGGGGCCAGTCAGAGGTGGTATTTTCCAGTTCTCTGAATTATTTAACATTTCTGCTACTGATTTTCCAGAACTAGTCAGAACCTGCTGAATACTACCTCTGTTCTGAAGTGTGTACATTACTGAGTCCACTTACAATCTTTTTCTTTATTTCTTTTTAGTGCAATATAGACAAGTTTCACTGAATGACCAAATAGAATTTACTAGTTTAATCTACTCCAACAACAATCTGTATTAGCATTTTCATTTTTCTCCCCAAAACATTTTCAAATTGCTGGAAACCTCAAAAAAAAAAAAAACCTGTTAATTTTGTTGTTATTGTTGCACATTCATACAACATGGGTAGTCTAATACCCACAATATTGTTTTTGCAATACACTGATGTTTCTGTTCCTGTTAAAAGAGATGGTAATATTTGTCAGAATTAACAGGGCCAAGAAAACTGGTCAGCAGTTTTGTAATGTTTCTATAGTTTACGTGACTGAGGATTGTGATTCATTGTTAGTGCCTGATTATATTTTTATAATCTGTACTTCGCAAAAGTTGATTGGAGGTTGGCCCTCCACAATTCAAAAGTTATTTCAAAGCCATATCAGTATGAAGGCCATATTAGTATGAAGAAAGGATATCTAAGAAGCTTTGATATCCTTAGATATTGCATGAAAGCTCTGTGGCATTATTTTCTTCCAACGTGTAACTTATACTTATCCTGTAAAAACAGAAAATAAGGATTATTGAGGGACTATTGACTCATATGATTTGGTCTTGTGTGCTATTAATATTCTTTATCCGAATTCTTTATTGGCCAAGTTTGATTAGACACACAAGGAATTTATCTTCAGTGCATAAAGGCCCTGTCACACTGCCCAATGGATGCAAAATGGACACAACGGACGAGCAAAATGTTCCATCCGTTGTTATTCCTCTCTCAGAAGGGGCAAAAATTTGCATAACCAGAGCGGATAACACGGACGGGGGGAGGACGGGAGGGCGGATGAAAAGTGGATGCGGAACAGAAGCCTAGCGGATGGAAGCGGATGGGAGCGGATGGCACATCCGCAGGGCTTCCGGGGGCCTCAGCAAAGCGGATGCAGAACGGATACAGCGGATGCAGAACGGATGCACAGCGGATGAACGGCATGCACAGCGGAAGCCTAGCGGATGCTAGCGTTAATTGGCATGCGGGAGGATGCATTGCGTCACCCCGCGGATATAACGGAAGCAGCTCGGAAGCAGGTCACCATTCAGAGGAAAGACCTGCTTCCAGACACATCGACTGCCTTGCCTGTCCTGCCTGCATGTCTGCCTGCAAGCCTTGCTTCCAGCCTTGCTGCCAGCCTTGATGCCAGCCTTGCTGTCTGCCTGCCTAAAGCCTTGCTTGCCAGCTCCCTGCCATCCTTGCTGTCTGCCTTGCCGCCAGCCTTGCTGCCAGCCAGTCTGCCTGCCAGCCTTGGTGCCTGCCTGCCTGCAAGCCTTGTCATCCTGCTGCCAGCCTTGGTGCCTGCCTGCCTGCCAGCTTCCTCAGCCTTGTGCCTCCTCCTGCCAGTTCCTGCCAGCCTTCCTGCCAGCTTTCCTGCCGCTCTTGCGTTCATGCCTGCCTCCAGCCTGGTGCCTCTCCGCAGCCTTGGTTCCTGCCAGCCTCCCTGCCAGCCAGCACCCCACAACCATGCTGAAGCACAGCAAGCCTCAGCCGTCTGCTGCAGTCCTTGCAAGAGGGACAGGGCTTACCATCCCGCCCCCTGGCCTCACTCTGGTTCTGCTGGGGCTTCTGCAGCACGGGCTCGCTCTTCTGGGGCTGGGGCTTCTGCTGCTTCTGCTTCTGGAGGAGCTATGACAAGCACTCCAGCACCAACCACCTCCACAGCACCTGCACCCTTCACCCCTGAGACTGAGCGGACCAAGAGGAGTGCCAGAAGACTCATTTTTTCTTATAGCTTGTTGTTAATAAAGTCTATTTTTGATTCACACACTTGCTTCATTTCTTTTTTTTAATAAAGTCTTGCTGGAAACTTTTAGAAATGGTTTTAAGCCTTTGCATACTTGTGGGATGAGTTAAGATAGCAGTGGGATGCCTGAGATAGCAAGTGGGATGGGCAGGGATACCTTTGGGATGGTAATACCTGTGGGATAGATAAACCTCCTGTGCAAGCATAGTGGGACGGGATGGTCCACCCTCCCAGTGCCACACCTATGGCCCTTTATTATCAATAATAATGTAATAATCATCCACACATGTCAACACAAACACAACTCTTTATTAAATGCCCTGTTCATTGTAGGGCCACTCAACATACATGGCACAATCTCATCAGTGTGATGAGACAGGCTCAAGGAAGCATCCATTAAGCATCTGTCATCCTGTCTTGCCACTCCACTGCTCCAGCTGAGTTGCACCAGTGTTTCAGGAGGTTTGCGCTACTTCTTCCCTTCGTGAGGCTCTGTTGGGCCTTGCACATCCTGAGTGTCTATCAGGTTTCGCCCTTGCCTCCATTCCACCAGCTCCATGTCCCCATTGCCTTGTTGGAGGTCCACGAGCCTGTTCTGCAAGACCGGGTAGCGGGTGCGCATGAGATTTGTGCAGGATGCAGCAAGCTCACGATGTTCCTCACGGTCCTGGGCGATGCTGCATGTGTGAGAAGTACCTGGAAACCTGTTGGCCAGGATGCCAAAGGCGTTCTCCACCACCCCCTTGCCCTGGACAGCCTGTAGTTGAAGATCCTCTCTTCACGGGTGAGGAGTCTGGAAGTGTAGGGCTTCATGAGGTAGGTTGTGAGGGAGAAGGCGTCATCCCCACGATGAAGTAGGGCACATCTTGTGTGTCGTTGGGCAGGGGTTCTGGATCTGGGAAGCCACGATGAGGTTGCATTCCAGATCCTCCTTGAGGTGATTGGCGTTGTATACCTGGCATCTGAAGATGAGCCATTGCCTGAAGCATCGATGTACATGAACTTGTAGTCAGCATCGACCATGGTGAAGAGGATGGTGCTGAAGAAGCCCTTGTAGTTGAAATAAGTGGACCCGACTTGGCTGGCGCTTTGCAGGCCACGTGCTTGCCATTGATGGCTCCAACGGTGTGTGGGAAGTTCCACCTCTGATACCACTGCTCTGCAACTTTCTTCCATCCTTCTTCACTGGAGGGGCACTGGAGGAGCTCCTCCTGTGTATTCTTCGATGAATGGCCTGCACCACTTCTCTGACCACAATGCTGATGGTGTTGGGTGGCACCCTCCAGCCATACTGCATGCTCCTGTAGGTGGTCCCTGAGGCCAGGTGGCGCAGAGTGAGTGCACCTTGAGCCCAGGTTCCAGGCTGGGCCGGAAGTTGGTGTTTGTCTTGGTCAACCTGGGTGTCAGCTGCTGCACAAGTTCGTCAAACATGGCTGGAGGCATCCTCATGAAGTTCTGGAATGCCCGGTGCCTTCGCTCCTAGCTCCACCATCAGCTTGTTGTACAGTCCATCCTTTGCTCTTCTGGCAAACCATCTTCATACTCAGATGCTTCTTGGCCGCCCCTTTTTCTTCCCGTAGTAGAGTTCACAGAGCCTGTAGATGGCTTCGCACTGTTGCAGAAGGATGGTGGCTGCCAAAAGGACTGTGTTACGATCCACGGTGGACATGACTGGATGCTGTGGAAGAGGAAGAGGCAGATGAAGGCTGCAGAGGTCCGCACCGCAGGGCTGCTGTTCTGAAAGTGAGATCCAGATGTGTTGCTCCCCTTTTTATAGGCAGTATAGGTTCCTTTGCATCCTCTAGGCATCCTCTAGGCATCCTCTAGACATCCTTAATATCCGAGATAGGTCCCCTCTGCTGAACGTTTTTTTTCCGTTTTAAACAGCTTTGTTTCCGTGCTGCATCCGTGCTGCATCCGTTCTGCATCCATTCTGCATCCATTCCGCGTCCGTTTCGCTTCCTCCCTGCATCCGAGCAGATGCGAGTTGCACGGATGCCTAGCGGATATAGCGGATGCGTAACGGATGCAGAACGGATGCGCTAGCGGATGCGTAGCGGATGCAGAATGGACGAATTGGATACATTTTCCGCATAAAAAGTTTTGAGCAGCTCAAAACTTTTTGAGTGGATGAAACGTCAAAAACGGATGCTGGAGGATAGAGAGGAAGCAAATCAGAGGCAGTGAGTACATCGCGTTAACCAACGGATGGCAAGCTTTTTTGTCCGTTTCACATCCTGTTTGCATCCGTTGGTGCAGTGTGACAGGGGCTTAAGCTCTCAGTGTACATAAAACAATAGTGATAGATCATTATCATAGTCATTGTAAAAATACATTCATCACAAAGTATTAAATACAACACACTTAGTGATAGTCATGGATACAAAATAAGCAATCAACATTTTCTTCTGGAAAACTCTTTTAATATATAGCAGTTTTCAGCAAATCTTTAAATGTAAAAGAAGTTAATATTACATTAAAGTATACTTCAAAATGTGGAATTTGGCTGTTTTGACACACTTTGGTTTTGTTGGGTGCAAATATAATTATTTTGAGAAATTGGAACAGAATTATCACTCTGGATATTAAGGATTTGATTCAGGACAAGAGTATTAAAAAGGCAATTTTTAAACTAATTATAAAATAATGTTTTCCCTTGCCACAGATTGATTTAGAGCAATGGTTTTATTCTCTTTTAAATTTGAGATCTTTACATACTCTTTCATGTTAGATATATTGGCTTCCTAATGCGATTGCTTATCTTTTTCTGTTTTCCATTTTGTTATTGTTTGTCATCAATTATGTTTTGCATTTTTCTTCTCTGGGGTTTTTTTTTTTTTTTGGNTTTTTTTTTTTTTGTGGTTAGTTGTACTTTCTATTTTTCCCCATACCTTCAGTAAAATAAAGTTTAAAAAAAGAACAAAGATTTGGGGTTTAATTGGAAAATAAGGATCCTCTTACTAACAATGCTGCTTATTAATTTTTTAACAGGATTCACATTTTGGCATCCACTATTGGAGGCCAATGATTCTATAAACTGAGAATACTAGGGAGGTTCCCTGAGACAGATGGCGGGTGACAATTAAAGGGACACAGATGGCATTGAAAACAAGTTTAAATAAGGCAGACTCCATACACAAGACTGAAAAAGCATCTCATCTTCATTCCCCAGCTGGGCTCTGAGAGGTATAAAAAGATTTAAGCAAAGTCATGAAAGTCATGTCTTTTACAATAGACCACTTCATGTCCTGCCGTGAGAAAAGACTGCAGGACCTAAAGCTCTTTATTGATTGGAAGCTGCAGTGTAACCCACTGAGTCATATATTTTACAACCATGGGCTGATACAATTTTTTACAAGTATGGGCTGATACTATTTCTGCTTAGTCACAATGGTCATTTCTGAATTGCTTGTCTTTCTTCATGCACTATGAAAATATACAGAATTACTTGGAGAGGCAGCATGACATATAGCTAACCATATGTCATATATTAATATAGTTCCTAATTCTATGTTTTATTTTTTTATTTTTTATTTTATTTGGTTTGTCAATTGCTTACAAGATAATAGGTATAAGTAAAAACATAGTTATGAATACATGGATACATATAAGAAAAATAAAAGAAACAATAAAATAAACAATAGCACAGGGACAGTAGGCACGTTGGTTCGCTTATGCACACCCCCTACAGACCTCTTAGGAAAGAGGTGATGAAGTCAGTAGTAGAAAGTCTAAGGTTAAAGTTTTTGGGGTTTGGGGAAGATGTATGTCAATATCTCGCCTGTAAAAACATAAGAACACCATTTATTGGCGAAAGTTGTCAATGTTTACTGTGTTTGAATAATACTGAATATTATATGTTTATTGTGTTTGAATAATACTGAACCTCCTATTAGAGATGCTGACAAATGTTCATTTTGTCTCACCTTTGTCTAAATTTTTAAAAAGTAAGCGCTGTAACCTTTTCCTTGTTAATCCTACATTCTGATCATTTTGATAAATCTTTTGTGCAGTTTCTAGTTATACAAAATCATTTTGAACCTAAAGCAAGAATTGAACTACACACAGAATTCCAAGTAGGGCCTCAGGAAAAGAGCAAAATTACATCAGGATGAAGAATGTGTCATGTAGATGTAAGTGAATCTGAACAGTTAGTCTCAGATGCCTGAGGTTGCATATATTTTAGGAGATCAATTTGGTACTGTTCAGTGTCAGGTTTGGATATAGATGGCATATGGATTCCATGGAATTGTAACTATAATTTTTAAAATACACATGGATTTGTAATATTTTTTTTCTGAATCTATTTAATAATCAGGTAGCTAATTGCCCACTATCGATATTTCAATGTCATCATCTCATTCCTTTATACTATCTGTATTATAGGCTATATAACAGATCTATTGCTGGATTCACACAGCAGTCTAAAGCATCAACCAAGCAAAATACCCAATTTATATCATATAAAATGCCATGCACAATCCAATAAATTGGATTTTATTGTGTGGTGGTGTGATGGCCAGTGTGATGGCCTACCATGCTAAAACTATATCTGGGGCAGAAGTGGTATTCAGCAGGTTCTGACCAGTTCTGGAGAACTGGTTGCGGAAATTTTGAGTACCGGCAAATACCACCTCTGACTGGAGATTTTATAGTATCCTTCCCCTCCCACGTCCACCAAGCCATGCCCACAGAACCGATAGTAATTTTTTTTTAATCCCATCACTGATCTGGGGTGTTAATCCACAAATAACCATATTTTAGACTTAAAAGAGTTAGATAGAAGGTTAAACATACCATTCAAAGTATTGTAAATCTGAAGATGCTTAAATATTTTCAGTTTAGTGGGACAGAGTTGTCTGTAGATTCATTTGCTCTTTTGATTCATTTATTAATAGAAAA
This sequence comes from Laticauda laticaudata, assembly GCA_004320025.1. Taxonomy (NCBI): domain Eukaryota; kingdom Metazoa; phylum Chordata; class Lepidosauria; order Squamata; family Elapidae; genus Laticauda; species Laticauda laticaudata. The sequence goes on from BHFT01007620.1 coordinate 17,507, forward strand.
ATTAGACAATATTCAATAGAAATGGTATTTTTTATATATAGATAGGACCAATATTGAAAGGAAATGGGTTTTCACTGAGGCTTTTATTTAGACAGGTTAGAGGCTCCATCTTGTACTCATGTTAAATGGAATAACTGCATAGCATAATATGCTAATAGAGATGTCACATGCATGTTTTGAAAAGTGCACAGTGGACACCATGATGAGGTAGTCATTTAATCTAAGATGATGGATTTAGAGCAGAATCAAACAACACATTAAAATAATTATGGATAAAGCAGTAAATGAAAACTCAAGAGTATAGTTCAACATGGAGTTATAATTTGGCTGTAAGATTTTAATTATGACTGCCGTTGTAAAAGTTATTATGTTTGCAGAAGATAATCCATCACTGAATGATTACAGCATGAGGGTCAGTAGTGCTCTCTAGAACAGTCATATTGATTTTAACTTTCCCCAGATATTTCTTGCATAGAATGAAATGCCAGAGCCACTAAATAAGAAATTGCTCTTACAGTCAAAAATACATTTCAAAAGTTTGAAAATCACAGATCTTGTTATGACTATTTTTTAATATATCTCTCTCTCTCTCCCCCCCCCCTCTCTCTCTCTCACACACACACAGATCTTTATCTTTATACCTATCTGACATGAAAAATGGCTTTCATGCCATGTGTTAACAATGGTCCTCCATTTATCCCATGGGACTTAGGGCCTAAAAATAAGTAAAACATACAGTAAGACACATTTTGAATTATTATGTCATAAAAGATGAACTCTAATGACTCTGGGCAATTTAAATTAAGTTAAATACAAAAATCATTATATATAAAACACCACAATAATGCAAGCCAAAAATAATGCCATAATAACACAAAACATCATAATAATGCAAGCCAAAAAATCCAGCATCATTCTGAGGCAACAGGAAAGTTTCTCCCCAACCTCAGGGATAAAAACAGATAAAAGGTCACCCTAACTGGGAAAGAACCAGGTTTTTAATGTTTTTTAAAGGCTGGTAAGTGGAGATTATTCAAATTTGTGGGGGGGGGAGCTGATTCAAAGAGTAAGTGCTGTGACAGAGATCTGCTACATGACATTGTAGAAAGAAAGCCAATTTTGCCCAATCTTTCAGGTGAGCAGAAACCATGGAGAGAGAGAATACTCAAACATCTAGGTTTTATGCCATTTAGAGCTTTAAAGTTGGCAGATAACATCTTGAATTACACATGGGTTCCAATTGGTGCCACTGCACTAGAAATCATTGCAGCTCATGGAAAATGAGAGTTACATGACTATGGCCTGCCTTGACATCATTCTTGTGTTGCTGACTTCTGTACCAGCTGTAACTTCTAAATAATCTTCAAGGTTCCTTATTTAGTGCACATTGTAATTGTACATCTGCCAGGTAACCAAGACCAAGTAACCATAAGAAAAACATTATAGTCTGCAAAAAGAGACACTTGTAACACAAGGTGAATGTGTGCAAAGGCCATCCTGGCCAAGCAGGATCTTCCTGTCCAGGAGAACCTCCAAACAAGATTAGAATGGGATAATGCAATCCCATTCAGATAAGAAATAGAAGACCCCAACATTAGGAGTTTCAAACAACTATTCAATATTGCCAGAGTTGAATCTTAAGGGCCTGTCACATTGGCCGACGGATGCAAAATGTTTCTAAAAAAGACACAGCAGACGAGAAAATGTTGCATCTGTTGTTATCCGCTCTCAAAAGTGCCCTGAATTTGCATAAGCAGAGCGGACAACAACGGAAAGGAACGGACGG
>BHFT01007621.1:8179-36257 GCA_004320025.1 Laticauda laticaudata
CCCCCCCCCCCCCGACAACTGTGTGCTGGCTCTGTATCTTATTCCAACCACTATATTCCTAAGGGTTTCCTTGAGAAAATTGAGACAGAGCCAAAGTGCGCAAACATTTATTCTATTTGTCCCTTTCTTTAGGGAATATATGAATTATATGAACAATCTAATTGGAAGAGATTTGTATCATAGTCATTGATTATATGACCAATCTACTGGGAGTGATCTGTCTTTTGGGAAGGAAAAGCATGCTGTGCTGTTCGCTGTTTATCTGCTAAACTAAGCAGTGTCTTCAAAATATTCTTTCACACTTACTCTCCTGCTAGACGTCCACAATATATTTTTATACACCCACCGATGACTGCTGCAAGTCAGAGGAGAAACAGTCTTCCAGGAAACACCAATCAGAGTATCTTTGACTTAGAGAGCTATTACAGATTTAGTAAGCTGACTTGCCTGATGATGTGGCCTGCTATTGCTATGTGGTAGGTAAAATTGTCCCAAAGGTGCTTTTTCAAGAGGCAGCTGGACTTTCTGGTTTTTCTTTGAAGACGTTTTGCTTCTCATCTAAGAAGCTTCTTCAGCTTTGGCTGGATGGTGGGGAATGAAAGAATTTATACTCCTTATACAAGGCAAGTCTTCCTAGGAGTATAAATTCTTCCTTTTCCCACCAACCAGCCAGAGCTGAAGAAGCTTCTTGGATGAGAAGGTAAATGTCTTCAAAGAAAAACCAGAAAGTCCAATTTCCTCTTGAAAAAGCACCTTTGGGACAACCATGACCTGGATGACTGAGAATCTCCATAGACAGGTAAAGTTAGGTGGTGAAAATTATTATACTCTTCAGGTAGTTCTCAACTTACAACCATTTGTTTAGTGGCCATTTGAAGTTATAGCGGCATTGAACAAAGGGACTTACAACTGTTCCTCACATGTCTATCTCAACATCCCCACCATCATATGATCAAAATTCGGAGGCTTGCCAACAGTCATATTTATGATGGTTGCAGCGCTCTGGCTGGGGTCATGTGATCACCATTTGCAAGCTTCCCAGCCGGCTTCTGACAAGCAAAGTCAATGGAGGAAGCCAGATTGGATTAATGATCACATGATTCACTTAACAATTGCACTGATTCACTTAACCATGGTAAAACAATGGTAAAATTGGGTGTGATTCACTTAATAACTGCCTTGCTTAGTAACAGAAATTCTGGTCTCAGTTGTGGTCATTAAGTCGACGACTACCTGTATTTATTGGATAAGCTGCTAACTAATAAACATTGAAAGAAGATGTATATAAAAAAAACTCAAAAATTATCAGGACAAGTAGCTCCAGAGTGTGCTTGTTAGTATTTTCCATTTTTTTGAGTCATTGGTTTTAAGAGTATCTGTTTATCCAGCATTTCAGCTGTAATTCTTGCAGTTAACTATTAAATGAGAGGTTTGTTCCTGTGATTCATAGATGACTTTGTGTTCCAATAAAAAGTGTAGTGTATACAACTAATTAGTTTGGGGAACATTTCTGTGTGATAAAACTGTCCTGTCATTTCATATAAAATACGTTTTAAGGACCTGTCACATAGGCCGACGGATGCAAAAAGCATGTAAAAAGGACACAGCGGGCGAGAAAATTTTCCATCCGTTGTTATCCGCTCTCAAAAGTGCCCCAAATTTGCATAAACAGAGCGGACAACAATGGAAAGCGACAACAAGGAAAGGATAATGACGGGGGGGAGGACGTAGCCAGGATGTAAGCGGATGCTCCCCGGAAGCCTAGCGGATGGAAGCAGATTGAAGCAGATGGCACATCCACAGGGCTTCTGGGGAGCACAGTGAAGCAGACCGTGCAGCGGAAGGAAACGATGCAGAGCGGATGCCGAGCAGATACAGCGGATGCATCACGGAAGCCTAGCGATGCCGAGCAGATGCAAAAGCATTTCACTGCGCATGCAGGGAGGATGCATTGCATCAGCCCCACGGATATAAAAGAGTGCAGCTCGCAAGCAGGTCACCATTCAGAAGAAAGACTGCTGCCAGACACATCTCCAGCCAACAACCATGGGGAAGAAGAAGAAGCCTCTGCCATCTGCTGCCAGCCCTGGCAAGAAGGACAGGGCCACCATCCACCCCCCTGGCACTGACTCTGCTGGGGCTTCTGCTGCTCGGGCTGACTCTGCTGGTGCTGGGCTTCTGCTGGTGTTGCTCCTGGTGCTGGTGCTTCTGCTGGTGCTTACTCTGCTGGTGCTGCTCTGGTGCTTCTGCTGGTGCTTACTCTGCTGGTGCTGCTCCTGGTCGCTGCTGGTGCTCCTGGTGCTCCTGGTGCACCTGGTCCTGCTGGGGCTGCTGGGGCTACTCTGCTGCTGCTGATCCTGGTCCTGCTGGTGCTGCTGGTGCTGCTTTTGCTGCTACTGTTGTTGCTGTGCTGGTGGTGGTTGGTGTGGTAGACCAGCCCCTAGAACCTCGAAGCCCCTCTGATGAGGGGCCCAGAAGGCCCTGCCAGAGGAGGAGGAGCATACGCGAGAACGGGAGAGGAGGCAAAACTCCATCGAAGAGGAACATGAGGATGAGGTGCTCGAATGGCTGAGGGAGAACAAGTACCTATGGCGGAAGGGACACAGGCTCTATCGAGACACCAAGAGGAAGCAGGCGGCTGGAGAGAGAAGGCGGAGAGCCTGGGCTACACTTCGGAGGTGTCTCCTCGACTGTGGAAGCACATGCACACCTGGTACGGGAAGCTGCACCTCAAGAAGTCTGGCCAGGCCGCGGTCAAGCTCACCAACCAGAGACCTACGTGATGGCCAAGTGCAGCTTCTTGGAGGGTGAGGGTCCACCACCGAGGAGCAGCCCCTCTGTCTACCCTCTCTCTCAGGCAGCCCACAGAGAGCCAGCCCCTCTTCTGGCCAAGAGTCAGCTCCTGTGTCCAGCAGGTATCTGTGGAGCGTCCCATGACGGAGACCCCCCCCGACAGCTGCACTCCCCGTGGCGGAGCGCGTGGAGGACCCCTGACGCAGTGGGAGCAAGGAGAGGGCACTTCCACCAGAGCCCAACCCACCCCCACCCCCAGCTCCACCTCCACAGAAAACAGGCAGAGAGCCAGACCGGAGGACAGAGCCACACTGTCCTGCTGGAGATCAGGGACACCATCAAAAGCAGCGTAGATCTCTCCTCTCTCAGCTGGTACACACCAACATACCATCCTCAAACCGCAAGCCCTTCCTCACCTACGTCAACCAGGACCCTCATGGACATGTCCGATACAACAGTACCAGGTGATAAAGGAGAGGATCACCGGTCTTCTGCACAACCCTCCAGGCCCAGCTAAACCTGCTCCCACCCAGTCCAGGTCTGCTCCTCCACCCCAGGTGATGTCACAGCCCTTCCAAGGCTTTCCACAGGCCCTCACCTTACCAAGGCTATGGCTACCAGGAGCTCCAGCAGCACAGGCAAGCCCTTCCCATCCAGGCACAGGTTCATCAATGCCACCCATGCCACAGATGCCACCGATGCCACAGATGCCACGCCACCCATGCCTCACCTTGCTCACCTGCAGACCAGACAGCCCCACTACACTCCTCCTTCCTCACCCCACAGCGCCAAGCCAGCTCAGAACATCTGTCATCCGTCTCATCTGACACCCCATGTCATGGAGGAAGGGGCTCTCAACATCACAGACTTAGCCAGCTCTCTGAGAGCTTCCTCCACACACCATCCCCTGTTGTCCTCTCGGGGCCAGGCACCCCAATGGCACCTCAGACCAGCACTCCAGCAGCAGCCACCTCCACAGCACCTGGACTCTTCACCCCTGGAGACTATGGGCACGCCTCAGAGTGACTGAAAAGAGTGCCAGAGACTGGTTGCTACCTGTTGACTTTATCTTTGCTTGGACACTTTTCTTGGGTCATTTTGCTTTTACAGTTTGTTATTAATAAAGTTTATCTTTGCTTCACACACTTGAGGTTCATTTATTTTAGTAAATAAAGTCTTGGTGGAAACTTTTAGAAATGGTTTAAGCCTTTGCATTTTGTGGGATGGGTAAGGATTAGCAATGGATGGGCAGGGATACCTGTGGATGGGTAATAGCTATGGGATGGGCAGGGATACCTGTGGATGGCAGGGATACCTGTGGTGTGGATGGGTAACAGCTGTGGGATGGGTTAGGATAGCAGTGGGATGGGCAGGGATACCTGTGGAATGGGTAATAGCTGTGGGACAGATAAACCTCCAGTGCAAGCTAGTGGGACTGTATGGTCCACCCTCCCAGGTGCCACCACCTATGGCCCTTTATATCAATAACAACGTAATCATGATCCACACATTTCAACATAAACAACAACTCTTTATTAAATGCCCTGTTCATTGTAGGGCCACCAACATACAGTGCACAATCTCATCAGTGTGATGAGACAGGCTCAAGGAAGCATCCATTTAAGCATCTGCCATCCTGTCTTGCCACTCTACTGCTCCAGCTCGGGAGTTGCACCAGTGTTTCAGGAGGTTGCGCTGCTTCTTCCCTTCACGTGAAGCTCTGTTGGGGCCCTGCACATCCACAGTATCAGGTTTCCCCTTGCTCCATTCACCAGGCTCCATGTCCCCATTGCCTTGTTGGTGGTCCACGAACCTGTTCTGCAACACTGGGTAGCGCAGTGGCGCATGAGATTGTGCAGGATGCAGCAGAGCTTCCACAATGTTCCTCACCGTCTCTGGGCGATGCTGCATGTGTGAGAAGTACCTGGAACCTGTTGGCCAGGATTCCAAAGCGATTCTCCACCACCGCCTTGCCCTGGACAGCCTGTAGTTGAAGATCCTCTCTTCACGGTGAGGCATCTGGAAGTGTAGGGCTTTCATGAGGTAGGTTCTGAGGAGAAGGCGTCATCACCCACGATGCAAGTACGGCACATCTTGTGTGTCGTTGGGCAGGGGGTCTGGATCTGGGAAGCCCATGATGAGGTTGGTGTTCCAGCCCCTCCTTGAGGTGACTGGCGTTGTATACCTGGGCATTGAAGCTGACCTGTTGCCTGAAGGCATCGATGTACATGAACTTGTAGTCAGCATCGACCATGGCGAAGGAGATGAGTGAAGAAGCCCTTGTAGTTGTGATAAGGGACCCTGGACTTGGCTGGAGCTTTGCAGGCCACGTGCTTCCATCTATGGCTCCAACGGTGTGGGGGAAGTTCCACTTCTGATACCACTGCTCTGCAACTTTCTTCCAGCCTTCTGTGGAAGGGCAGTGGAGGGGCACTGGAGGAGCTCCTCCAGGTATTCTTCGATGATGGCCTGCACCACTTCTCTGACACAAATGCTGATGGTTTTGTGTGGCACCCTCCAGCCGTACTGCATGCTCCTGTACGTGGTCCCGGAGGCCAGGTGGCGCAGAGTCAGTGCACCTTCAGCCCAGGGTCCAGGCTGGGCCGGGAAGTTGTGTTTGCCTGGTCAACCTGGGTCTCAGTCGCTCCACAACTTCGTCAAACATGGCTGGCCGCATCCTCATGAAGTTCTGGAATGCACGAGAGTCTTCATTCCTCAGCTCCACCATCAGCAACATCAGGCTTGTTAATACAGTCCGTACTTCGGCTCTTCTCCGATCCATCTTCGGACCCAGACACTTCTTGGCCCATCCTCTTTCTTCTCCCGTAGACAGGTGAAAGAGCCTGTAGAGGCTTCGCACTGTTGTAGAAACGATGGCAAGCTAAGCAAAGGGAGGATGTTGACGATCCATTGGTGGAGACTGACTGGATGCTTATGGAAAGAGCAAGAGCCATGGACTGAAGGCTGAAGAAGGTCTGCACCGCAGGGCTCGCTGGACTGAAGTGAGATCCAGTGTGATTTTCTTCCCTTTTTATGGGAAATATAGTTTTCCGCTAGTGTCCTTTTGCATACCTCGAGGCATCCTGTCAGACATCCTAAATATCCCGAGATATGTCCCTATAGAAACGTTTTTTTCCATTGTATAATCTTGTATTGCCAAGCTGCATCGCTTTCATTCCTTTCTACGTCGTTGCTACTAACGTTGCAGTGTCCATTCCTGTGTCCAGTTTCACTTCCTCCCTGTGTCCTGTTTCTGCTGGACGGACATGCGAGTTGCGCGGATGCACAAGCGGATGCCTAGCGTATAAGCGGTACGTGTAATGGATGACGATGGATGTATATAACGATGTTCCCCCTATGCGTAGCGGATGTAGAACGATGCGTTTGGATACTTTTTCACTTCAAAAAGTTTTGTGCAGCTCCAAACTTTTGAGTGGATTGAAATAGTCAGTAGACGGATGCTGGACGATAAGAGAGTATGAAAAACAGACCCAGTGAGTACAGAATGATGCATCGCGTATAACCAAAACGGATGGCAAGTGTTTGTCTCCGTTTTACATCCTCTTTCCATCCGTTGGTGCTGTGTGACAGGGGTTTTAATACCCACCCCCCACCCCCCAAAAAATTCAAACATATCACCATAAAATCAGCTTCCATTTGGAAGAAAAAAGTAGCAAAAATATTTACAGAACATTCCATAGCAAACTAGGTTAAACACTGTACATGGGACTAAGAAACAAAGAAACACTCAGCTCATAGGCAAAATGTATGCTTCCTTCTCCCACATTTGTTATGCTACAGAGTGTTGGATCACTTTAGAGCTTTTTTTAAAAAAATCTTCCAGAGTTAAAAAATAAGTTGGGGAGGAACGAGAAAGCCTGATAAACTGTAAAAAGAACTCTCTATTTTCGGTGGGAACATATTGTATATTCTAGAGATAAACTGACATGCTACGATGTGGCACCCACTTCCCTTGAAATAAAATAACACTTCATTACAAGTTAATTATGTGCACTGTGATAGATCTGCAGTGATTGAATAAAATACTTCAAAATCTGGGTGCCAGATATTAAAATATTTTAAAGATCTCTCTGGTAGCAAAATAGAGGCAAGATTGCAATACAATGGCTTGTGTTTTATAGACTTGAGACATTTCTTTATAATGTGATTGACTTGTAAACATTTTGTCATATTTCTTTAGGAACTAATTCAAAGCTGGTATTCTGTAGTTATGTTTCCCCTTAAGTTCTACAGCAACATACCCTCTGCCTCTTGGGGTTAGCTGGTGATGTCCAAAGTAGAGCAATATATCATCATTGAGCATTGAGAGTGATGTGTGTCACAAAGAACAAAGTAGAACAGCTTGTTGTATGGAGAAAAATCCCCCAAACCCTGATAACAATATTCTCTTGGCAATCACAAACTCCCTGTGAAGCAGAATGTTCATTATGTTGACATTCTACTTACTTGTCAAGCACTGTGCTTTCCCCGTCAAACTGTAGCAACAGATATCTGAACTGATTATTTCTAGCCACTGTGGCTCTTCTGACATTGATAGCCAGCACGCAAGGTTTTGCCCTTATTAATTCTTTATTTGAATATAGTTGTGTTTATATTAATTAAGTGGTCGTGAATCTGTTAATGTTTATTCTAATTCTACATTAAATGGTTTCACTATAATTGTCAACTTCGAATCGAACCTGGCAGAAGCCATTTTTCTATTCCTCAGTTGCCGCACAGAGAGGGCAAGGAGAATGAAATGCGTTGCTAGACAAAACACAGAACTTTTTCTGGGAACCAAGGTCATCTCCACAGGTGGTGGATAAAGATGGGGAGGAATGCTGAGCCCGCCAATTAATCTAATTGGCCAATGTGACTTGTGACTTTTGGGGAGGGAGTTATTTCCTATTTTAATTGTACTGAAGCCGCGGGAAACATTTAGGGTTGATTTTCCATTTGATCGTGCCAATATGTACCCAATAAAGAAGTTCTTAGAGGAAGACCTTAGCCTCAGAATTCTGATTTGCTTGGGTTCATGACAATAATGACGGCATCTAGTTAACACGATCCAATTGAGATTTAGCAAATGTAGAATCCATACATATAGGGAAGTAGGTATACATGTAATTGGAATATGCACCTATGCCAAAGTGCTAAAATCTATGCAAAACATTGCACTTACATGTACACTTACATCCTTATACATATGGATTCACAAAACCCATCTCAAAGAGTGACATGGATGGGATTTTTTTTGGTGGATTTTCCAGAAGTTCAGTGTTCTTTGATAAACCATGTATGTGCATATACACCTATCAATCATAAATAAAATCTGAAGACAGACTTAGGAAAGGGGGGGAAGGGCATAATGAAATGGGAAGAAAGTCTGTTGATATGCTTGAGAACTACATCCTCGCAGGATGGATAGATAGATAGATTTATTCATTTATTTTGTAAATTGATTTTAAGATGGGTGAATCAGATCCATATTTGTGTCTCAAAATAAAAAAAAAACATCTGGGTGAATATGTTTGCAAGCTCTTTCCCATTCCACCCTGTATGATCCAACAAACAATTTGCCAGCTGGCATATTTTTTCATTGACATTGGAGATGAATGGGTAGATGTGGTTTTACTTGAGAAATATGAAAGATAATTAACCTTTTCCAGTTGCATGCAGGGGATACTCCTGGAGTTCATGAGGGGTGTCCTATTAGACTTTCTGGAGAACAATTTGTTACTTTTTTTTTTTACTCTGCTGACATATGATACATGATAGGAGGGGAGACAAAACCGAGGAATCCATAAAGCTTTGTCCTGACACTGTTCTGCATCAGATCTGTTAAGGATAGTACCAGAGCTGATCATAAAGCTTGAATTAGTCCCTGCTGCAACATACCCATTGAATCCCTATTCTTCATGGTTAATGATAGAGAATAGTATTTGGTTAAATGTGTGGTGGTGGAGTTATTTTCATTTTTGATATGTTAAGACGAAAAAGAACTTACATTGTTAAGATTTTTGTTTATTGAAAGGGATTGAAAATTTTGTCTTCATTTCTCAATGGTTTGCCCTGAATTCAGCAGTGAAGTTTTGGAAGTTGGAGAAGAGGGTTTAGGGATTGATTCCTGTTTGTCCTGAATCTCATTTCTCTGGCTTTAGCGTCTTCTGGGTATCCAAATGGATAAGGAACATGTGGGGCCTTGTTGATCTCTCTATGAATTCTTCACTGATGCTGTTTCTACTGACTTCTTTTTTAAAATGTACATAAACTTGAAAAAGTTAGTTGCATTAGCATCTGAGTGAAGAGTGGAATCTCTGTAAAACTTTACAAGATTGTTTCATTGGTGGAAGAGGCTACCTTTTTAAAACTTCCCCCAAGATGCCTTTTTTAAGTGGAGCATGCCTCGAGTTTAGACGACCAAGGTTATGGGTTATGAAGAATTTTGCATGAGAGTTACAAATGAAAGGAATGCTTNTAAGTGGAGCATGCCTCGAGTTTAGACGACCAAGGTTATGGGTTATGAAGAATTTTGCATGAGAGTTACAAATGAAAAGAATGCTTCTGTCATTACTGGTCTGTAGTTCTGATTCTTTTATTGCTCCAGGAAGCATTTAGTGCTTGCAGGCTTGAAAGGATTTCAGAACTGTCATAGTGATGAAATTTCTGATCTGCTGATTGATGACACTGTCTACTTGCTAGTTATGATAGCAACAGTCCTCTGTGTAATTGGATCAGAATTGATCGAGCTCTGGACGTATCTAATGCTATAAATATGGAACATTTCTGCATGCAGCTCCATAAACACAGTACTTTATAAATATTTCATTCCTAGATAAGGGAGGAAGCAGCTTTGCTTTCCAGGTTTTTTATCACCTGCGCTACAATTACTGTAACCTTGTGTTACAATTACTGTAAATTGCATTTGTCACTAAGGATGACAGTTTTATTATAATTATTTTTAATATAATAATTAGAGTGACCATAGCAATGAAGATGGATAGGGATCCTAGGATAATATTTTTCCTCCATTACAATGCATACTGAATAATTTTTATATTGGCTTTGTTACTATCTTTTTGTGTACTAAAGATTTATATAGGAAGCACATTGGCTTCCGCATTGAGTTTAAGTCACTTTTAAGTAAGATTTCTATATATCAGTTCTTAGGGGGGAAAGTATTAAAGTCTCTTTCAAGACAAGTTTTTTTCCAGTGACTTTGTAGACACAACCTCTGCAATTTTTTTGGGCAATACTACAGAGGCAGTTTTTGGCTGCTGCCTTCTTAGAGATTATTTCTTTGACTTTGCAAACAAGCTGACAGCTCCAATATTTCTTAGTGATTTCTCATCCAAGTTCTAATCAGATCCAATCCTGCTTAGCATCCTGAAATCAGCTGAAGTTAGATGTTTTGCTATCACTGTCCCTGATATTAGCAATTGCATCTTCTTTTCCTCTCATATACCTACCTTCAGTTCCTCTTCCTCCTCCCTCTCCCCCTGCTGCTTTGCTACATGGTCCACTTATCTGCACTGTGCTTGCCTGGCCCACATCATCCATGAAGCCTTCAATGCATGCTCCTGATATTAGGACTGAGAAGTGACTGGTCCAAGATCACCTAACCGTTCCCAGTACAACATTTTAATCATTACACTATGATGCTCATTTGCTCTTTCTCTTTTCTTCTCATATACCACTTATAAGAAATAAATATTTTTGGTAAATTGGAATCTGTAAAATAGTTAAAACTGGAGAAGTGTGGGCTGGTAGGCACATAGTTGTTACAATGATAGGAACCTCTTTTTTTCCTTTTTTTCCTATTATAAAGCATATAATGTTTATTTTGTGTGTATGCAGTTTTCTGGTTGATTCTTTAAATGTATATAATTCTTGCAATAAAATTCGTTTAGGAACCCAGTATTTTTTTCTGACTTCTCTTTGAAACTAGATATTCTTAGTGCTTATTGATGTTGTTCTTTGTATCGGAGAATCTCCTTTTCTATAGAATTTCCTTCTATGGAAATTCAAATTTCTTTTCTCACTCTTATGCAAAAGTTAACATTTATAATTATTTTTAAGACCTGTCCATTTGGGGAGTAGTTGCTAAGATAAAATAAAGGGAAAAACAATATATCATCTTGAACTCTGTAAGAAATATGAAATAAAATCAGTTGAGTTGAATTTCAGAAGTTTTCATTCTGTTGTACATTCTGCCTCCATGTATTTTCCTTTCAACGCAGGATATTAAAAGAGCCAGTTTGAGGTAATAGTTAAGGCATTGGGCTATATACTGGGAGACCATGATTTCTAGTCCTGCCTTAGGCACAAAGCCAGTTGGATGATCTTGGGTCAGTAACTCTCTCTCAGCCCTAGGCAATGGCAAATCACTTTCAAACGATCTTGCCAAGAAAACTGCAGGTACTTATTCAGACAGCCACTAGGAATTAGCACTGCCTTCAAGGCACACACACAAAATAATAGATATTAAATAAGAGTCACTGAATTATGTTTCCAAATGTACTTGAGCCTAGATTAGAACGATTCTATTTTGATTTCATTCCAACTATTTCTGATTGGAATTACTGTTATTATATTTTACTGTCTGTTCTTGGTCTAGCTTATAAGAAATATTTGAAATTGCTATGGCAAGTCAAAGAGAAGATTTTGCTAAATAATCCGGGTTGATATTTGTGCTGAAATTGTGCTCTTTATGTTGTTTTGCATGTTCATAGTTAATGTTGTTTTGTATGCTTATAGTAACCAAAACATTTGCTTTTACCAATGCATACTTCACTTATTTTTGCTTTGTTCTTCTCCCTCTCTTTTTTCTAGCAAATAACTGATGAGGGTAAAAGATCCATCAAAGGTTGCCCATGATAAAAATAAGAGACAAAAGAAGGCAAATCAGCATCAGGATGAAGATTCCTCAGATGATATTACAGGTGAAAAAAACGTATTTGGGGAAAGCTAGAAAGAGAGAGAAGTGACTAAATAAAAATGAGGACACTAAGAAATTAAAAACAACAACCAGAAGTAGAATTTCACCTTGAGAGAAAGGCTGCAGAAAATTTATTAGCCTATTGAATTACACTTCATGAGGTTTTATGTGGGACAGATGTTGAATTCTGTGAGGAATCTTAAATCTTAAGATCTTAAATTTTAAACCATAACAATGTAGTTTATTACATTGTAATTATAAAAATATATTCTTATTAAATATTTCCTCCAGCAATAATACACCTTAATCATTTGAATCTTTTTAAAAAATCTTCAATGTAGGATTAACATGCCAGCATGTGGGTCAGGCAGTGGATGTCCATCATGTGAAGCGAGCAGTGGCTCAAAATGTTTGGTCAATATGCTCAGAGTGTTTAAAGGAAAGGAGAATATATAATGGTGAACCAGTAATGCCTTCTGATATATGGCTCTGTCTTCGATGTGGCATTCAGGTAATTAAGATTATAAAATAATAGCTTATACATCATTCCTATGGAACAAATACAGCATTTGCGGATTGTGAGCTTTGCAAAAGCATGTTAAGAAAAGACAGAACAGAGGTTTTAAAACACTAATGCCTAGTGTGAAAAAAATAATAAAGTGTTCATTCTTTCACATTAGGGTCACCTATGGAATGGATGCCTAATGACAAGCAGTTTCTGAATCAGTAAAAAACACACATTTTTTAAAATTACACAGTGCACTGTTAAACAATGGAATTCATACCACCAGATATGGCACGTGCTCCTTGTTGAAGCGAGAGAACAGAGGTCTTTGTGGGAATTTTAACAGGCTTTAAAGGCACATTTTTGATCAGGATTTTATTGTTGATAATTTCATGAAGTATTTATTATTTTAAGTTTTAAATATCAATTCTGATTTTATGTTGTCTTTATTTTATGATAGTTGTCCATAAAATTAATATATCATGATTCACTTATGCGCGTCTTAAAGGGGACTAAACAGAAATTTGACAGATAATTCTGATAGTCATGCATTTCCTCCAGAAACAAAGGTAAAATACTTAAATATCATTAGTAAGAGTACAGAAACAGGAATAGTATTCTTCAGTTCACACTTTTGAGCTTCACAAAATTATCTAGTTGTCTTTGGCACGAATGCTGGATTGGATAGGCATTTGGCCCGCAGTCCCTATCCTATATGAATTACTCTATGAGAAAGATGTGCGGTCTCTTAAATTTGATAAATAAACACATGTTTGTTATCTAGGTCATAGAACATCTCATTGCTTTTGTAGAGTTCTGCTAAAATATCAAAAGGCAAGAATCTGTGGAATTTAATCTATTATGTATGAATCTAATCTATTACATTAAAACTAATGTAACACTTTAGTTTTTATTTAGGAATATGCAGCAGCTTCTTATTTCATAGTCCTTTTGGATACTGTTTTGAGAAAATGCTATTCAAGCTTTGTATCATAACCAGGAGGAGAAGTAGTTGCTATTATATTTCTTGAGTGGATCAGAAGAGTCGTTATCCTAAACAATATATATAACTTCTCTATGTTGCTGGTCATTTGTTATGGAAATGGTTGAGTATGAAGGAGACAGTATAATGGTTTCCACAATTCCCACATTCAGACAAGCTATGCCTGTTGAAGTATGCTGATTTCCATTAAAAAACAATTGATGAGTCGGTAGCTTGACGTAGAGTAAAACATACTTGCTGCTTTCATTGTAGAATATAATTATATCATAATATTTTCTCAATGATCTTTAGGGCTGTGGTCAAAATTCAGAAGGCCAGCATTCTCTAAAGCATTTCCAGACAGCACGGGCGGATTCTCATTGTATTGTAATCAATCTTAGCACATGGATCATATGGTAAGTTAATTCACATTTTGAGAGAGAAAGTTTTGTACGTGTAAGAGTAAAGATATGCAGTTGTACGTTTAGGTGTATTTAAGTGAATGTATATGTGAAATGAAATAACTTTATTTCAGTCTTATGCAAGTTATTATTGCAAGAATTCTAGTTATGAATGATTAAAGATGAAATTAGCATCATTTGGATAATTTTATATGAATGTTGTGGTTAGCTGGCAGCAGGTGCAGACGGCTGAGGAGAGTGAGGACAAAGATTAGGGGCCAGGACCATTAGAGAGTGGACTGCTGCCTTCAGAGATTGTGGGGGCTAGCAGCAGTGAGGAGGAGGTTACCGAGGAGCCTGTGCCAAGTGCGCATGCACACAGGGCTGCTCGTAGAAAAGAGCAGCTGCAATAGCACAAGAAGCTCGGGAGTAAGGCTGCAAGGTAATGGCCCCTCCTACAAGAAGATAAAAGGCAGCTGTGAATCAGACGTTCTTTGTAGGAAGCAAAAACATTTTGAAACTCAAGCCTCATGGACATTGCAGCATCTTAAGTTGGTATTTGAAAACTCTTGTGTTGTAAAATATTTCTTATCTGTTATTCTTGGCAGCCAAAACACAGTTTTGGCAAGGCTTGTGCTTATCAGAGTTAATCCGTTTGCAGAAGCCTTTTAACCAGGGATTAGCAAGAATCATTAAAAGGTTTCTGTTTCCTTTGGTTCGTGTTTGTTTTGTTGGAAAAGGGCTTGGGTCAGAACAATGAGATATATGAGAAGTTGTTCCTACTGCTTTTTTGACCTTGGTCATTCTGTTTCTCTGTTTAGATAAAGAAATATCTTTTCAAACAAAGACATAAGAGGTCATGTGTTGTTTAACAGCTTGTTAAAATGTATTTAGTTATTTCAGTAGTAATAAATATTTTTTGAAATCTGTTATATTACCTTTAATAGTAACAACCAGTCCATTTTTGATTATGATGTTATTACATATTTTTTGATGTACTCCCCCCATTCATGTTCTCATCCATTGCCAGATTTGTACCATGAGATCATTGCAGGATGCAAAAGCTGGTTCCATGTTATAGCTGTAGAGAGTGAAGTAGGAAGGAAATGAATACCTTCCATTGTCTCTCTGGTCACTTACGGTTTATTCTGAACTAGTCAATATATTCTTATCAGTGAATGGCATAAGCAATGTGTTTAAGATGAGACTGCTGCTTTTTTTAGTCTTTAAAGAAGAAAAGCAAAATAGGAACTAAGATTTTTTTTTTTAAATAAAAATTTTATTTGGGTTTTCACAAAACAATACAAGTAAATTTTCTTTTTTGGAGCATAGCATGGTCCCGGGTTATCACTTCTCCATACAGACACAAATTCAATTTCATATTCATCTTTGACATTTTATTTTCAGCTTAAATACCTGTTAATGTCAAAGTGGATTTTGCTGATTTCTTGCTTAAATCTCTTAGTTGTCAGTATAGGGAAGAAAATAAAAAAAACCAAAATCCTTTCCTTTCTCTCTCTCAATAGCAGTTTCAAAGTCTTCTTTGGAACAATGTTGTTCCTTATAATTCAAATTCCAGGGTAGCTTGTATTGTTGTTTTTCCAGTTCAACCCAGTCAGCCAAAACCTTTCTCTTCTTATCTTCCTCCTGCACATTCTTTTCCAGTTGAGTTCTTCTTTGAGGTGGCCATTTCTGACTACCTCTGCAACCGTCTTTGGGAAAGGGAGTAATGGCCAGCTGGGGAGGAGTGATGAGGCTCTCCTCAACCCTGCTGGTGGTCTCCCGTTCTCTTCACCATCTCTACCGGGTGGCTTAGCCCCCAAACCAGCTGGCTCGGGGTGCTCCAGTGGCAAGCACAGATCGAAGCTGCGCACAATCGCAGATTTCGGTCTGTCGCTGAAGAAGCTCAAACCGGAGTCCTGGGAACTAATGTTTTTGTTTAGTTGTAAGTTTCAGAGTCTTCTAGGGCAACATCTGAAGTATATTCGTGGAGTTGTGACGTAGCCAGCGCTCATCATGAGCACTCTAGATTTTAGAATGTCTGCGTATGGCTAGCGTCATTAGAATGTCCTTGTGAGTTATTATTACTGCATTTAAATGCTTTATTTCAGGTGTTATGAATGTAATGAGGAACTCTCAACACATTGCAACAAAAAGGCTTTGACACAGATCGTTGACTTCCTCCAAAGGCATGTTACTAGAAATGAATCAAGTAAGTTAACTTGAGACTTTTTATGTTAGTGCAATGCTATGTATCTTGTTAGATACATCAGAAGAATGAGGGGGTGGGGGGGGAAACCCTGCATGATGTTACAGCATGATAAACAAAGTTTAAATAAATGACTGAGTTATCTTTTGGCTAGTAAGCAAAAGTTTCCTTTCAAAAAATGTTTGACCACTCGCCACTTGTTAATGATGCAGTGGTTAACCTCTAAAGCAAAGTTTCTAGTCCTCAGTGTTTGCCAGATATATGAATGTTTGAGGGACTATAATGCTTTATAATGATATAATTTAGCAGTAGAAAACAATATTATAAGGGTACATGTTGGATTGGATCAGATTTAATTCTACTTTTAGTCCTATTTATGTTGTAAATAAGAATATGTATAGCCACTTTGTTTTATTTGTTTATTGAACTTGATATTCTGTCAGATTAGCAAAAAAATTCTCACTGGTTTCAAATGTACTAAAACAATTTTAAGATGAGACATTAAATACATTAAAATACAATTAAAATAACTAAAACAAGTGGAATTAATACTTAAACTTAATACTTGAAATCAGTAATTAAATGTGCAAAAATATGATAAAAAGGATTTGCCTAATAAAATGTTTATACCAAAGAGCTAGAGAGAAAACAGAAAAGGTTTGATCCTGAGTTGCTGCCAAAAAAATTTGGGACAACTATAGGCAAGCTCTTTGGATGTATTCAATAAGCATGGAAGTTCATATAGAAGAAGGCATTCTTTCAAATAGTCTGAAATTATGTTGAGTAAGGCTTTAAATATCATGAATACCACTTAATATTTCAGTTTACACTGAAATTAATTTGCAGTTTGTATCCAAGACGGGTTTAGTATTTATGTATTGAATTTGGGTGAAATTTATACTTCCCCTCTTCTTACTTTTTAGGTGGAAAACTTGACAATTAACTGGACTGGGCATTTAGAATTCCAAACCATTAGAACAGGTCAAAGACAGTAGAAGTCAGGTCATCTGTCCACGAAGCCACAGTGACAACTTCTTAAAGTTCAGTTTTAACTCGCTTCCTCAGCCAACTTGAGGACTGTACTAGAAGAGTGGTGACACCACAACAAATGAATGAATGAATGAATGAATGAATGGATATGGTAGTTGAAATCAGAGGAGTATTTTTGCTGAACTTCTCTTTTTAAAAAAGAGGAAGAAGGAGTTCAGAAAAGGATATCTTGATGGAAAATGGAAGAGGCCAGATGAATGGATGCTGGTTTCATATTTGGGTTGACTAGATGGAACCTAGTTTGTGGGGTGTTTAAAATGTTTAAACCCAGATACTAATAAGAAATTCTGGTAGACTAGAAAACTTAAAGCACAATCTTATGCTTGTCTCATCAGAAAGAAATTCCAACCACTTTAACAGATCTTATTTTTTTTAATAAATATAAGATTTTAGCTTTTCCATGGAATGTTCTACATGTCTATTTGAAGTAAATCTCATTGAATCTAATAGAATAGACTTTAATAGGCTTCATGTTTGTTGATCAGTTATATGTATACTTCACAATAATACCAAAATAAATTTGTGCATGACTCATCTCTTTGTAATAGGAATACCTATTTTCTTAAGCCTCTTTAAATACATAATGGCAAAAAGACAGGATATAAATAAATTTCATAACATACATAACTTACTATTTACTCTATGTATTGTCTTAGAAGTGTTTACTCTCATGAGTGAGTTTAGAAATTGATAGTTTTAAAAGTGCTCAACTGGTCTTATTTAAAATAATATTAAAAAGCAATTGTCTCTCTGTTTGCCCACTTTTTTTGTTAAATATACATTTAAACAGAATCTTTCTTTTTTCTGTTGAAATTATTGGTTACACTGATTTTTTTAAAAGAAGCTTCTTTACTGCATATAATAAAGAAGTTAAATATAGCATTATTCGAGCATAATCCAAAGAGAAAACAGAAAGAGCACTGAGCCTGACCAGCAATTCAAACATTACTCTTATGGCGATTTTTAATTGCATATGATTTTTTCTTTTATTTATATCCAGTGGAATATGCAAACTACCAATAGCTGTTTTCCTTTAGATGAAAAAGATATTGTAGTGCATCATGTACAGGCGGTTCCTTAAAATAAGTAAAGAAACAAGCAATGCTTTTTTTTATAATGACATGCATTTGTTAGAAATGGGTTATAATTATGATTCTTTCTCAAGTACCATAGGTCTGTCAATAATGAGACAAACTAAATAAACAGATAGCTTGCTTATTCAGCTTCAGACTAATCAATCTGAAGAAAAGGCAACCCGGATTATGGAAAAAGCAGCACAGATTTTCTAAGGAATATATTTTGAGAAATAAACCAGAAGCAAAATATTTGCAGTTGTTAAGAGCAAGCATGGCACCCTGATCTCTGCTCCTCCCTCCACTCAACTTGCTTGCAAAAATGGGCAGATGACATTATTGTTCCATGACTGACCAGTGAAATTAAATTAAGTAATTGAGATAAGTCCAAGTGTGGAGTTCTTCTCACAAAAAATTGGCAATACATGGACTTCCCATTGGATCTTATGATTTACCCTGCTCCGAAAATCTGCGTTGTCTCTTTTTTTTCTTCTTTTTTCTGTTTTCTTTTTTTTTTTTTTGAAAATCATCTGTTTGGTTAACAAGTCAGGTTTGCCACGGTGTGGAAGAATAAAACAAGTGTTTTGTAAAGAGTAACTACCCAGCAGAGGCTAGTTTTTGTTTTTTTTTGCAAAACGGGCTGGCCCATTATATAGCATTTGCCAGGAAAGCAGGTGCAATATTGTCATGATAGCACACTTGTGAGTTTCACATGAACCCAGTGCACATGTAGTACACAGGAACCATGCTGTGCTGTTACAGTTTTGACTGTCTGTCGCCTGGGAAAGAAGATTAAAAATGCAGGTTTGTTTGATCCCTGGAAACAAACAGTCCTCCCCCCTCCAGTTATGCCCCCAGTGCATCTTTCAGTTAATGGGAAGAAGGAAAAAAAGTTAATTACCATTCGAAAATAATTTCTAGTTGTTCTGAGATTTACAGAATCCTTTTATTCTAATTTCCAGTACCAATGGATTGCTACAAAGGTTGCATTTTATTTTATTTTATTATTTAATTTTATTTCTCATTCAATAATTGCATTTTTGCCAGGCTCTGTGTTTAGTTTCTTAAAAAAAAACCAAGGAAAAAGATGTTGCACTATTTCTCTGATATTCTTAACTACTAAGGTCTTTGTAGGAATACCAATTAATCTGAATTCAAAGAAGTGCTGGTTTTAACAGTATTTTGAAATTTTGGAATATTTTGCAATGTATTTTATCAGGCCCTGAAGAACTATATAATTGCTTTGCCTAACTTTTATATATTTTAAATTAAAATATTTTATAAAATAAACAAAATAAGCAAACCATTTACATCCCAGCAGTTATCATCATTTGTTAGGAATTACGAAACAAATTTGGCAGGGATGTATTGTTTTGTGGCAATTAAATGTTCAAAGGAAGACAATGTCAGTTAATTCTTTCTTATGATGAGAATAAAATTAAAAATTAATAATTCCAGTAAAGGTTCTTAGACTTGAAGTACCAGAATAGGCCCTTGGAAGATTTTATAGATAGTAGATTTAGAATGGATTAAAATATATCAGGTTAAAAAGTACTGTTAAGTTTTAGGATTAATTGTTCATGATATTTTATCTAAAATTCTGCTAGCCAAATACACGCTTTCTTTCACACTGTCTGCTCACCTCACAGATCTATCATCTACCCCATAGTGTTGAGGAATTATCTAAAGCAGTTTTTTCTGGGTACGATAGTGACTATAAGAAATGAAGCTCAGGAAAACTCCTTATTGTATAAACTGGTTTTATAACCCATAATAAACTATGCCTCATGAAGTTGCATGTAGTGCCCAGGGAATTGAGGGGTAAACCCAATTTATTATTTTTCTTCATAAGAGGCAACATGTGATGAACTCTACAAGGATTATGTCTTTTAAGTGCTTTAAAAACAGAGCACCAGGTTAACATTTGTGTGGTTTTGTTAAACTAGCCTAGCTATTATCACTGAAATCTTTTCCATCAGAGGTGGTATTCAGCAGGTTCTGACCAGTTCTGGAGAACCGGTAGCGGAAATTTTGAGTAGTTCGGAGAACTGGCAAATNAAATTTTGAGTAGTTCGGAGAACTGGCAAATACCACCTCTGACTGGAGATTTTACAGTATCCTTCCCCTGCCACGCCTACCGAGCCACGCCCACAGAACCGGTAGTAAAAAAAAAATTGAATCTCACCACTGTTTTCCAGATATCCAAGCCATTGAGACCCATTTTAAGCACGCCCATTTTGAGTTTCCCGGGCAGCTGGTGGTTCATTTTTGCACAATTATTGCATCCAGTTCACCACTGGATTTGATCTTACAGCTGTTTGTTTTTCTTCCCCCCTCCTTTTGATTATTTTATGATGATTTCAAGTTAATACTGTTCATTCTTACCATTGTTAATTGGTTTTGCACATAGATTATTACTTTTAAAGATTCAACGGTACTTCTTTAAAGAGGCAACTGGACTTTCTGATTTTTTTTCTTTGAAGACATTTCACTTCTCATCCAAGAAGCCTCTTCAGCTCTGACTGGATGGTGGGAAATGGAAGGATTTATACTCCTTGAAGACAGCTGGTCATTTGCATTCTTTTAGAAGATTGTTAAGGTCACCTGGAGGTTTATTGGTGTCATCAGGGTCACTGAGTGGTGCAAATCTCTTTTGAAGACAACAAAGTCCATATTTTGGACAGAGAGGATCACTGGTTGAAAGAGGGTTTAAAGAGACCATCCATGTCAAAATTGAACAGCCCTCTCTCAACAGAGGAGAGGGATACAACATAATCTATCTCCAATCTACAACACAGTCCTATCAACACCACACCAATTTGTGGCTCCACACCAATTTGCTCCACACCAATTTGCACCACTCAGGTGACACTGATGACACAGATAAACCTCCAAGTGACCTTAACAATCTGCTAAAAGAATGCAAATGACTTGTCTGCATTGAGTATAAATCCTTCAATTCCCACCATCCTGTCAGTGCTGAAGAAGCTTCTTGGATGAGAAACGAAATGTCTTCAAAGAAAAACCAGAAAATCCAGTTGCCTCTTGAAAAAAGCACCTTTGCGACAAACATGACTTGGATGACTGAGAATCTCCATAAACATTTACTTTTAAAGATCTTAGCAATGCATTCTAATGCTGCAAGATATGAGTTTTATAACAGACGAGATTGGTATAGTTTTGTAATTGAAATATTCAGCGGATAAAAATACTGACTTTTTAATGTTTAAAGATGGATAGTATGCAATGATTAAATAAACATCGTTAACAATTGCTTTTTTTTTACTTTTGTGCCATCTGTGTGTCCACTTAAATGTCTATTTCAATAAGATAAAAAAAAATAAGAGTATAGTCAGAGAATTGCTGTTAGTGGTATGATAGTTAAAATGGAATAGTGCAGGAATAGTGCAGGCTTTTAAGGATAAATGTTTGGTTAAATACCTGTTCAACTCACAATAAAACAAGACTAGAAAAAAGATAGTTGAGAAGGTAATTTAATGTTGTAGGTCTGCAATTTCATTTTAGACTGAGGAAATTCCAATTAATGCTGTGAGACTTATTTTAAGTAGCATACCATTATCCTTTTTCCCGTGTGAGTGATTGGACCATGTGATTTTATGAACATTTATTAGAGAGCATTTTTGGCTTTTGCATTGTTTTAAATCATACATATTTTTGGTTTTTAGATCAACATACTGTGATTCTGACTGTTGTGGTTTTTAAACAATGGTTTATGGCTAAGTAGATATGAAACCAGCCAATTGAGATTTATTCAGTAACCCATGACTATACAAATCACATATTTAGTACAAGTCATAGACTTCAAAAAGATTTACTACCAAATGCTTAGTTGATTTTCATATACTTGAACTCATTTCATTAAAAAACAGGGCATACTATTTTCAATGCACCTTCTCCCTGGAAAGTACATTCGGGATTAGGGTTGAGTTAACAGTTCGAAAATTTTGTTTTATTGAATAAATTTCTATGCTACCCATCTCACTGATATTGCGACTGGGGTTCAGATATGGAAAGATGGAATTTTATTAAGGTTAGTCTTTTTGTTGCTGTTAAAACAATGTACTTTTAAGATTGTGTAATTATGGTTTCTTACATTTAATAATGATATGAGCACTCAGGTCTTGTAATATAGTTTGTTTGCTTTTTGTGGTTTTGTGGGGAGGCGATTTCAGGGGGGTCGATTTGTTTTATTTTTCTCCTGGATGATTCAGGATTGGAGATTCAGTAGACAGAACCCCGCTACTTGTGTGAAGCTGTCATTTAACCATGAAATGAAATGCTTTTATTCAGTTTGCCCTGCGGATATGGTCCGCTGTGGCAGGGTTGCCCATATTTGGTGGCTATGCAAGGAGAGCCAGGTGGTGCTGCAAAGCATCGCACAGTGAAGCGTGGACAGATCCAGATCTGACATTTGTCATCTTGCAGTGCTGAAGGGGAGTTAAAATCTGTTTTTCCATATGCTTCTGTTTTAATTTTTGCCTGCAGTTTGGTCCAGATGGCATACTGAGCATTGTTTACTTTAAGATGTTTTCCCAGATGTTGCTGAATGCCAATGGATAAATGCAACAACTGTGGTGTACCAATATACAAATTAAGAATATATTTTAGGATATATTAAGAATATATTTTCTGTTGAAAATCCAAATCCATTATATGGACTTTAAATGAAAATATCCATTTCCTGTGTTTTTTTTAAAGATGTGAGTCATGTTGACATAATAGTTAGATGTCAGACTTGGTGCAGCATAGCAAGTTTAAATTATGCACAAAAGTCTTAAACTGATACTACCTTTCATATTATTTATGTCATATAGCATTGTTAAAAAACTATAAAATGGATGAGAAAAGGAAAGAAATCCAAAGCAAGAATGCTTGTTTTTGAGTTGTCATAAAGATGAAACAGAATTACAATTAATCACTAATTTTCAAAGCATCAGTTCTACTTTCTTGCTTTGAGAATTCTAAAATATTAAATCCAAAATTATGCAAGTGGATTTAAACTTTTATGATAGGAATTGCTTTTCAAATCTTCCTTCTTGCATGATTCCAAATATAGCAATAGCACTTAAACTTATATGTTATTTCACAGTGCTTTACAGCCCTCTCTAAATGGTTTACAAAGGCAACATATTGCTCCCAACAATCTGGGTCATTTTACCAATCTCAGAAGGATGGAAGGCTGAGTCAACCTCGATCCTGGTGAGATTCAAACTGCCAAACTGCTGGCAATTGGCAGTCAGCCGAACTAACCTGCAGTACTGCATTCTAATCACTGTGCCATCACGGCCCTTGTTCTTTTTTGTCCATCATCGCCCTGAAGCAAATTTGCAGGAGGCATCTGGGAACGTTTGGGCATTATTTTAGTTTTCCCCCTTCTTTCTGGGGCATGTTGCAGACCTACATTCTGAACAAGATTTTGGGTGGGCACTCTGAGATACATATTTTATTTATTTATTTATTTAAAAAACTTTATTTACAAGAATTAAAAACATACAAATTTGAATATACAAAAATAATAGTATGTAAATAACACATTCCTCTTTACATTTGTGATCGAATTTGATAAGTCCTAATAGTCAGTAGTAACTGATACTTATCACATTTTCATTTGCTATCACACCTTAATCACTAAATAACTCACAATACTCTATTAATCTTCTCATTGGTTTATAACTATTATTCAATTAACAATATATTCATATTATTTAAATAATAAATAAGTAGACATAATAAATATATAATGATAATAATACAAGAGAAAAGAGGATTTATGACCTTTGTCATTCTTATACATTCCATATAAACAGCTGAATATAATTGGTTTCTTGGGTTCATTTCCATGTTTATCCCTTATGTTCTACCCAGTTGTACCATTTATCCCATATCCTATAGTAATTTGTATCCTCCTTCCCATTGATTTTGAGCGTGAGCCTCTCCAATTGGGCACACTTATACGTTTTTTTGAATAGCAACATGTATCGGTGGTACATTTGGTTTCTTCCAATATTGTGCTCATGAGATCCGTGCCGCTGTTAATAAATGGATGGTCAGATATCTTACTTTAGGGGTATAATCCCCTTTAATCATTCCCAATAAAAACAGTTGGAAATATTTTGGCCAATCTAGAGGGTGCCAGGTGCCATCTATACATCATTTTATACATATTCTCTTTATGTGCCACTGATTTAGTTAGTACAAGATTTTTTTGCCAAATTTCTTCCCAATCATCCAGATCTATACTATAACCAAAAATTTTTTTCCAAGCTAACATAGGTCCTTTCAAGATTCTCTCAGGCATTTCATGTTCTAATAAATAATTATATAGTTTAGAAATCAACCCTTTCTCAGGACTTGAAAGTATTTTGTCTAAATGCGTATTTTTACCTCAATTCCATATTCCTTTATGTCTTTATTATATCTCGATTTTACTTGAAAATATGACCAATTATTGATGACTATCCCTTGTGGTTCTAGTTCCTGTATCGTTTTAATTCTTCCCTCTTTATCTAATATTTGCTAATACTTAAGTTTTTTACTGATAACCATCGTATTTAAGTGGAACATTGCTTCCATCGTTGAAAACCACCTCAGAATTTTAGTGTTATGATTTCTTCTAATATCAGCCCAAATTTTAATTAAAGACTTTCAAAGGACATGCCTAGTAAAATATAGATTATTTTTGCTTTTCGGGTTCCACAAAAATGCGTGCCACCCTAACCGTAAGTCATGACCTTCCAATTTTAAAATTCTATTGTTCCTCAGATTAATCCAGTCTTTTATCCACACTAATGCTGCCACTTTATAATAGATCTCCCAGACAGGGAGTCCAAATCCACCTTTGCTTTTGTTATCTTGTAGATAATTTTTTTTTATTCTCGTTTTTTTCCTTGCCCAAATAAATTTCACCACAATTTTATCTAATTCTTTGAAAAAAAAATCAAATAATATCAGAATTGTTTGAAACATAGTATTTTAGGTAAAACATTCATTTTGATTGTTGCTATTCTGCCTAATAATGAAATTTGCATCTTATTCCAATTTTCCAAATCCTTTTCAGTCTGTTTCAATAATTTGGTACATTTGTCCTCCCGCAGGTTTAATGTTCTAGCTCTTAACCAGATGCCTAAATATTTGATTTTATTTACAATTTGTAATCCCATCTTTTCTTCCAATTTTTTTGTTTACTATTTGTTACATTTTTAACTAGCATTTTAGTTTTTTCCTATTAATTTTTAATCCTGCTAATTTACCGAATTTATCTATTTCATTTAGTAAAGCTGGTTCTGAGTCTATTGGGTCTTCTATAACAAAAAACATATCATCTGCGAAAGCCTGTAATTTATATTCTTGACTTTTAATTTTAGTTCCTTTAATTTCTTTATTTGATCTGATTCTATCCAACAAAGCTTCTAAGATTGTTATGAAAAGCAGAGGTGAAAGAGGGCATCTCTGTCTGACACCCTTCCTTATCTTTAATGGTTTAGTAATCTCTCCATTTAATGATACATTGGCCTTTTATGTGGCATAAATTGCATTTAACATTTTTACAAAATTACCTCCAAAGTCCATCAGGTTAATCTGTTTCTTCATAAAGTCCCAGTTTAAGTTGTCAAAAGCCTTTTGCACATCCAGGAAGACCAAGGCCACTTGGCTTCCTGAATGCTTTTCATAATATTCTAATATGTCTGTTATTATTCTTGTATTATATCTAATCTGCCTCGTGGAAAGAAAACCATTTTGATCCGGATGTATTTTGTTACTAAGTACTTTCTTTAATTTCTCCGCCATAAAAATTTTATAATCTGAATTTAAAAGGGATATTGGTCATTAATTCTTTATTTGGTTGGCATCTGCACCCTCTTTCAGAATCAATGTTATGTAACCTTCCTTCCATGTTTCTGGAATTTTTTGTTCCAATAATACGTCATTGCAGACTCTAATAGCACGTTCTCTAATATGGCACCTATCTCTATATAGTTCATTTGGTAGCCCATCTGGACCTGGCATTTTGTTTCTTTTTTGTTTTTGAATCACCACCTTTAGTTCATCTAAAGTTATTTCTTTATTGAGCAGCTTTTTTTTATCCGATAATGGATACAGAATTTCTTATTTCAAATATTCTTCTATTTTATTTAAATCAACTTCCTCTTGTTTATAAAGTTCCTCGAAATATTCTATTATGATTTCCTTTTTTTCTCCAGAAAAAAGTCTCTGTTATTCCATTTTTATTCTCTAATTGATATATCATTCTTTTCTGATTTTCTTTTCTTAATTTACATGCCAGCCATCTACCAGATTTATTTGCATGTTCAAAATAATTTTGTTTTGATTTTATTATTTTTAATTAATTCCTCTTGGAATTTTTATTAAATTTAAAGAAACTGGTCAGTTCTTCCCTAACTTTTAAAATATATTCTTCCTCTTTCAATAATTGCGAATTGAGTGTCCATCTACCTTTTTTATAGAGGACTATTTTTCCAGATTATCTGTACTGGGTTATGATCAGCTCACGTATTGGCCAAAATCTTTATATCCTGAATCTCCTTGCATAACTCACTATTTACCCAAGCCATATCTATCCTGGACCATGATTTGTGTGGGATGGAGTAGAAAGTGAACTGTGATATTGCTGGATTCTTCTTCCTCCACACATCCACCAATTCTAATTCTTCAACCATCTCTAAAAATTTCTTGGGTAATGTATTCCGTTTCTTATGTTGTCTTTGTTCACAGGCACAATCTTAGCTGTTGTTTGTTATTGCGTTATAATCTCCAATAATACAAATTCTTGAGTTGCCAAATTCTATTAATTTCTCATATAAATTTTGTAAAATTCACTTTGATTTTTGTTGGGGGCATATATCCCCACTAGTAATGTCTTTTTATTTTGTATGACCACCTCTACCATTACTATTCTTCCCAATTCATCTTTATAAATCAATTTTGAGGCTATGTCCTCTTTTACATAGAGTACAACCCCCTTTTTTTTTCCACCAATGCTGAATACATTTTCCCCAGTTTTTTATTTAATAAATATCCTTGATCACATTTCCTAATATGAACCTCTTGAATACAAATCATATCAGCTCTTTGTTTTTCTAACTCCAAAAATATTCTTTTTCTCTTTGCTGGATCATTTAATCTATTAATATTTATAGATATTAAATTCACTCCTTTATCCATTTTCCTTCTTACTTCTATCCCTCAATATTTTTACTTAACATTTGACTTCTGATCCTCACTCCTATTTCTTCTCTTCCAAGTATCTCTTCACCTCCTTCCCTCTCCTTCTCCTTATCCCACCCCGCTGCTTCTGAGTTGTAACTCTTTTGGACTCGAGGTCTCTTGGTCATCTCTGCTACTCGATTCTTCCTCTGTTCCTCCTATTTGATCAAAAAATTCTTGAGCTTTAGTTAAGCTATCTATTCTCACCCTTTGCTTCCATATTAAGATACCCTCTGGGGTAATCCATCTAAAGGATTTTTTTTTATTTAAATAATTCATGAGATATCAATAATCTCTCCTCTGTTCGTGAACTCTTCTCGGCACCTGTTTTAGAACAATCACTTCTCTATCTTGATATTTTATTCCTTCATCTCTCGTAATTCTATAAATTATATCTTTCACTTGCCTCCTTGCAAATCTAATATGCACTTCTCAGGGAGTCTGTGCCATCTCGCGTAGCTTGTGTACACTCTGTATACGTCATCCAACTCATTCACCATCTCATTCTTGTCTCTATTCAAAAACTCTGCCAATATCTCCGCCATCACTAACGGTAAGTTCTCTCCCCTCTCTTCCTCTATGTTCTGGAATCTGAGATAGTAAGAGGCCTTATCCATCTCGAGATGAGTCAGGGTCTCAATTTGTCTCTTTATAATATTCTGCTTCATAAATTTTTTGTGTTCCTGTCCTTTCCCATTTTTTCCCATTTGCTCCGCTTATTTCCCCTTTTTAAATTTTTCTCTTTTTTTTTTTATCATTCCCTGGGTAATTGGGGCTAATTTTTCAATCCAAATTCTTACGGGTCACTTTCATTTCTCTAAGCTCGCGATTTTTTAATTCTTCTTTTTTCATTGGGTTTTAGGGGTTTCAGCTTTACTTTT
>BHFT01007623.1:0-28911 GCA_004320025.1 Laticauda laticaudata
AAGAAAGAAAGAAAGAAAGAAAGAAAGAAAGAAAGAAAGAAAGAAAGAAAGAAAGAAAGAAAGAGAGAGAGAGAGGAGAAAGTAAATGAGATATATGGATGGATAGATAAATACATGGAAGGAGGGAGGGAAGGAGAGAGAAAAAAGGAGAGGAAGGAAGAACATAAACCCTGGCTTCAGAAGACTTTGAAGCAGCACAGCAGCTGGCCTGCAAGGAATCTCAGAGGTCATCTAGTCCAACCCCCTGCTCCAGCAGGAGATCCTTACAGAATCAAATAATAGTAAGGTTAGAAGGGTGTGTATGTGTGTGTGTGTATGTGTGTGGTTGTCAAAACACCAAAAACAGCCAAGTCGCTCTGTGGAGGTCAGTGGTAGATTAGAACACTTGGTAAGCAATTGGCCATTAAGTGAGGACCTGGTCATTAAGTGAGGACCACTTACATTTTGCTTGCCAGTCACATGGCCACCTGCCTGGGCCTCGTCCTGCCCTCTTCAGGGCTCCCCAGGCCTTGGAAACTGGCAAAAAACACTTGCTAAGCAACTGGTCATTAAGCGAGGACGTGGTCATTAAGCGAGGACCACTTACATTTTGTTTGCCAGTCACATGGCCACCTGGGCACACCCACCCCAGTCACATGACCACCTAGCCATGCCCAGTCAGCAAGCCAGTCCCATCCAAGTCACATGATCACCAAGCCACACCCACAAATTAGGCCATGCCCACAGAACTGGTTGTTAAGAAATTTGAATCCCACCCCTGGTCGGATCTGAACATGAAGAGGTTTTTCAGCATTTCTGAACCAGGAAAATATGAATTAGATTCAGAATCTAATCATTGTGTCAAAAGTGAAATTTTATGGCTGAACTGAATTCTACCAACCATTTTGAGATATACTTTGGTATTCTGCCTGTCCTGTACAAATACTGTATAAATACAAGGCAGATAGATCAACTCCACAAAGCATCCACACAAAGTCTTTTTTATTGGTTCATCAGGCATCCTGCCAACTCACATTTATGACAAGATTCTTCTTAATGTCCAATCCTTTGCATATCTGAATTGTGGTGTAGGAAGATAATAAAGTCTCAACCCCATGATGATTGAAGCAATGATTACCATGGTAATGGTGGCTTCAGGCAAGAGTGAGGGAGCCTCCCCAACCCAACAAGGGGTCAATTTAGTGACCAACTCAGGATTACAGATAGTAACCACAAAAATGAACATGGACTACATTTCCCAGGATATCTTAACTGTACATTTACCATGTGCATTTCCTTAAGGGGACTGTTGTTGTTGCCGAAAACACACGAGGTAGACCGGGTTCCAACAACAAAAGCGTTTATTTCAAACAGTAATCCGGGAATAGGGAACACTTTGGGCTGGCAGCGAGGCCACGCCTCTTTATACAGCTGGCCTGCCTGCTTTCAACCTATGGTCATTCCTTTAAAATTTGCCCGCCTTCACAGCTCTTTGGATTGGTTCGCTAGCTGAAGCCAATCCACTTCTCACTTATTCTGACCAATCAGAACAGTAGGTTTAGAGATTCAACCATTTACATATAGAAACCCCTCCCCTCTTAGTTCAGTCCTATGTAGTTACATAGTCACGCAGGTAGGTGGGGCTTCTCCGAACTCGATTAAGACTTGCGCGGTTTCAAATTCCTAGCGAGACTTCGGACCGGGTTCGGATGGGGCTGCTTGTGTCTTCCGATCTCGCTTGGAACGTCTGGAAGGGTGAGTCAACATTTTACCGCGGCCTGAGTTGCTTAGCCCGGCCAGAGTTTTGCCGGCTCTCCACCCGTTTCATTGGGCAGTGAGCTGGCCTGGCTGCCCTTCTGATGGGCTCTTCCCGCAAGTTCTTTACAAAATAGTGGAGTTCTTTTATTTGCTCTTTTATTGTATAAATCGTTTGTTTTAGTTTTAAACGGTTCTTTTATTAACTTCTCGCCGTTCCCCCCACACCCTGATTTGAGTTTTATCAGTATTGTCGGCGACTGGTTATGTGTCTTGGGCCTTCTCAATTATTTGCGGGATCGAAGACTGGTCTATGTGCCGCTTCCACTCCCTGCCATCGTCTACGCGTTAAACGGTAGGATTTGGGGCTGTAATTTGGGTAATTTGTCCGCGTAACCCCACAAATGGTTCACCCTGCTGAAGTTTCTTTTGCGTATACAAATCGCCTATTTTCAATTGCCTAAACTTTTGTGGAGGAATCAGGGGGTTTTCTGGGATTAAACATTTGGGTGTAGTAGTCTAGGTGTGATCGTAATTTTCGTTCCCATAAGTTAATTCCGCCGGCGGACTTGTTAGTAACGGACTGGCGTTATGTGCTGGAGTGTGAGTTAAACCGGTTTACTTTGTTTGCGACATCCCCCTATGTCCATCTTTCTAGCCCTTCTTTTGTGAATCGGACCATTCTCTCGCGCTCTGCCGTTTGCAGCCGGGATGGGCCGGCGCGGTTAGGCAATGTCTGATACCTAGGGAGGCTAGGTATTGCTCGAATTGCAAGCTTGTTAGTTGTGTCCATTGTCCGAGACAAGAACGTTTGGTAGACCGTGGGTGGCGAAAAGGTCGTCTTAATTTTTTTATGGTAGTGTTCTGTTGTCGTTGATGGCATGATTTTTACTTCAACGCCCATTTCTGAGTTAGCGCATCCAACGTACAACACAGAAAGGTATGCCCCTTGGTTGGACCACGCGAAGTCTATTATGAATTCTAGACCGCACGGTCCCCCTAGGGGTCTCCCAGTCCTTGATGGGTGCTTTTGGAGGAGAAAGGTCTGATTCGCTGGCATTATATGGCAAGACCTCACGCAATACCTCTATGTCCTTATCAATACTGCCACCACACCATATGACTCCTGGCACAGGCTTTTTAATTAACCATCCCGGGTGACCCCTCCGTGGCAACAACCCTAAGTACGCTGGCCTGCAACTTGGTGGGATGACCACTTCCGACTCCCCACAGCAAACACCCCTTTTGAATAAGAAAGTTCAGTCTTGTCTGGACCGGAACGGTTTAAAAGTTTTCAGTTTTTTTGTGTCTCCGGCCAGCCTTTACCTACCCAGCCAAGGAATAGGGCCAGTCAATGAGTCCTTACGGTGGCTTCTTGCGACATCATAGGCAGAGATGGTAGATCGGACAAGTCTCTATTTGCAGCGATGTCATTGCTGGTGCCGGTCTTCATCAGTGGTTGGTAGGGGTGCTCTGCTCAACGTCCCGCATTGGGAAATTTGTTTCCACTGGTCGATGTGTCATGAGTGAGAATAGGGCTGCAAGGACTCTGACCCATCTAGACATTCTTGGTGACAGTATGTATAGCGGTCGGCTTGTTCTTCCCTGCCAAAAGATTTCCCATCAGTGGATTTGTGGTCCGTTACAATTTGAAAGCCCGCCCGTACAGATATTCGTGGAAGCGTTTTACTCCAGACAACTATTGCTAGGGCTTCCCTGTCCAGTTGACTGTAATTTGCGTTCAGATCTTTGATAGGTCTAGAATAATATGCGACGGGTTGCTTCTCTGCCATCAGGAAGGTTGGTGGCTTAGGACGGCACCTACTCCAAATGGTGAAGCGTCGCAGGTACTCCTGAACAGCAGTGTGGTTGCTAAATATGGATGAAGAAGCGTTTGTTGATGTTAGCAACTTTTTAATATTCTCGGAAAGCATTTCCTTTCTTTGCTACCCCATGGTCCAGTTTGCTTTTTGATCTAAAAGACGGTTGTAACGGATTCAGCTATTGGCCTTGTTTGGCAGAATACATGATAAAAATTAATAGTCCTAAAAAGGCTTGTAGTTCTGTTTTGTTTCTCGGTTTCAGGTGCTTCATTTGTTTGCCTTGATTTTCTTATCTGTGGGGATTGGATGCCCTCACCGTCTATGAGTAGCCAAGATTCAAACGCTTTTTTTCATTAGGCCAGCATTTTTCCTTTTTTACTTTAAGGGCCAATTCCTAAATTTTGGTTAGTACTTCTGTGAGTCTTTTTTTTAATTTGAGTCTCATCTCTGGCGAGATTAAAGATGTCGTCGAAATAGGGAACGACCCCACTGTATTGTTTTTTCCATTAAGGAGACGTTCCATCAAACTTTGAAAAACACGCCCGGTACCGGACGCTTACTCCAAATTGGAAGTCCAGGTGGCATTCTTGAATGGCACCTTGTGTTTGACTATGGTTTGCGCTTCTGCTGTCTCTGGGGTCACTGGGAGTTGCTGATAGGCTTGCGCAAGTCCAGTTTAAGCCAAAACTTTGCCTTTGCCCAGAGAGTGAAAGCAAATGTTGGACTACTGGCACTGGGTATGCGCATTTGGTGTGTAAAGCATGGTTCAGGGTGCACTTATAGTCACCCACAAGATTCTAAATGGACCCGCAGGTTTATGGGTGCTAACAATCAGGCCTTCAATTTGGCGTGGTCCACAGGTTCCAACACCCCTGGGCACTATTAGTTTGTCGAAGTTTGTTCCTCTATCTTTCCTTAGTGCAAAGGGAACTGCGTCTGGCTTTTATCTTCTTGGGGCTATTTGGGATCTTAGGCTAAAAGAAATAGGATTCCGCTGATACTTGCCAGTGAGCGTCAAAAACTCTTGGAAATTCGCGGGGATGAGCGGTCTCTTCCCAACTGGTTGTAGTTACATCGATCGACCCCGGTCACCCGATGCCCAAGGGTGCGAACCATTTCGATGCCCAGGAGGCTCGGTCTGTCCCGGTCAACGGATGGTTAGCGGCAGTCTTTTGACATGTTGCTTTCAAGTGACCAAAAATTTCCCATGCCAAATTACAGGGATTCGGTTGCCCTGATAGTCCTTTAGAGTCAAAGGTTGTTTTGTATTGTCTGGATTTGAATGTCTTGGCGGACCAAGCTTTTTAATAGGTATCCCAAGAAACCATGGAAGGAAAGGACCCGGAGTCCAACCTCCATCCTTCACAGGGCTTCCCTTCGATTGTTAACAAGTCACTTTAACCTTCTTGCCACTTTCCGTCTGAGTGGCTTTCTATAGTGACGGTTTGGTGTTATTGGGCTTGTTTCTCTTGGTTGCCACTTTCTTCTCCGCTCATTTAGGCTTCGGCTCGTGTTGGGGAATTTCTTGGCGTCTCGTGGGGCTATAAGTTTTTTTTTTGTTTCTGCAGACTTTCTCGATGTTGCCCGCGTTTTTACCAGTACCTGCAGATAAGCATCGAGAAATCTGGCATTCGGCCTCGGGCATGGGGTTTCCTCGCAGCCAGCGCATTCCCGCCAATTCCTTCTCTTTTGCGGCTCTTTTTTATTTGCGAGCAGACGGTGGCACCTCAATCGCTTCCTCGCTTGATTCGTTTCCTCTCTCGACTCTTCGAAATGCTGGGTGTGGTGTAGGGCTGCTTCCTTCTCTGTTGGGGTTTTTCGCCATTTTGTTCATTTCTTCATTGTGACCGCGGCCATTTCTTTGCCCGGGCTTCGGGCGGCCATGGCTTCCGCGATTGCTTCGGTCCCAAGTGATTGCGCTTGTTTAACAGCTTACTTTGTGCTGTAATGTTCTGAGGCCCTAATACCAACGCGATGCCTTCAATCGCTTTCGTCGATGTTTAGGGAATCGCACTCACCCCTTATTTGCCTTAAGGCAGCCACGAAATCGGCGAAGGTCCTCCCCCTCTCGCTGGTCTCTGCGGTAGAATTCATGCCGCTTTATTAATTTTGACACTACCCGGAGCGCCGTAGTGTGCTTTGAGGACGTAGTTTCTGGCCACTTAGCTGTTTAACGTCTCAGGGCTTACGCAGGGCTTTTGCCATTTTGAACACCGTTGGTTCCGCAATGGCGTGAGTGAATACAGCTCGCTTGGCGTTGTTTCCAAAATGTCATCCATTGTCATTGCTTTCGCAGATTACATTTGGAAGCGATCTGTGTTATGACTCCCAATACTCATCGTAGGATTGAAGGTGCGGGCGGTGCGTTTGCTTCCAGACATCTCTGCTGGCGTCTGGCTTCTATCACCGCGTGCAGTTTTCGCGTTCAGGACATTCCCATCCTTTCGTCGGCCATGTTGTGTTTCGAAAACACACGAGGAGACCGTGGTTTCCAACAACAAAAGGTTTATTTCACACAGTAGTCGGAATGGAAAACTTTGGCTGGCAGCCCGAGGCCAGTCTTTTATACAGGCTGGCCTGCCTGCATTTCAACATATGGCATTCCTTTAAATTTGCCGCCTTTCAGCAGCTCTTTGGATTGGTTCCTAGTGAACCAATCCACTTCTCACTTATCTGGACCAGTCAGAACAGTAGTTTAGGATTCAACCATTTACATATAGAACAGGGACAGCTCACAAATCCTAACTAACTATCCCAAATCTCATTTAAACTGTCTGGACAGCACATTTGGTCTAACTCCTTAGGGAAAGGTCAGATCTGAAAATCAGTTTTTCAGCATTAGTGAACCACGGTAGCATGAACATGTGTTTCTTCTGAGCTCTCTCTTCAAAGTTTTCTGACTGAATTGAGTTCTACCTACTATTTTGAGATATGCCTTCAGCTAACTCATCAGGGAAAGCTCAGATCTGAAAATGAAGTGGTTGTTCAGTGTTTCTAACCCAGGGAAACAGGAATATATGTTTCTTTTCCAAAACAGCTCTGTGTCAAAATTGAACTTTTCTGCTTTGTTGAGTTCTATCACCATTTCTGAGACATAGAAAGGTCGGGGCTGAAAATGAAGTAGTTTTTTAGCATTTCTGACCCAGGTGAACATGAATATGCCTGTGTGTTTTCAAAATCTGAGCTCTGTCTCAAAAGTAATGTTTTCTAATGGAATTGAGTTCTACCAACCATTTTGAGATGTGTCTTTGGCTCAGGGAAAAGTCAGATCTGAAAATGAAGCAGTTTTTCAGCGTTTCTGACCTAGGGGGAACAGGAATATGTGTTTCTTTTCCAAAAGAAAGATCAGATCTGAAAATGAAATAGTTTTCCAGCATTTCTGATCCATATACATGTATTTTCAAAATCTGAACTCTGTGTCAAAGTAGAAGCTTTCTGGCTGAACTGAATTCTACCAATTCTGTCCCAGGGAAATATAAGTATATGTTTCTCCAAAACTCTTGTCAAAAGTGTAGTTTTCTGGGTGAATTGAGTTCTACCTCCAATTAATAACTCCTCAGGGAAAGGTCAGATCTGAAAATGGTTTTTTGGCATTTCTGACCCAGGGGAACATTAATGTGCGTGTGTTTTCAAAATCTGAGTCTGTCTCAAAAGTGTGGTTTTCTGGG
Source organism: Laticauda laticaudata (assembly GCA_004320025.1). Taxonomy (NCBI): domain Eukaryota; kingdom Metazoa; phylum Chordata; class Lepidosauria; order Squamata; family Elapidae; genus Laticauda; species Laticauda laticaudata. The sequence goes on from BHFT01007623.1 coordinate 7,226, forward strand.
TGAATTGAGTTCTACCTGCAATTGTAGGTTATGTTATGTTTTTTATTGAAATTGGCTACAAGCTCACAGAAAAGAGCAAGAAATTAACTCACTCCCAAGCCAATTGTATTACAAAGGGAAACCCATTATAAGTAAAGAAAATATTAGAATCTAGATAGGGGTTGCTTATAATACCTAATCCATTGGAAGGGGTACCCTCTGTCTGATGCTACTTGAGTGAAATGTTGGAAAGGGGATAGGTTTTAACAAGAAGTTAAATTTTAACAAGAAGTTCTCTGGTAAGCCAAAAGGCCCCATGGGGTATGGGGGGTGGGGGTAGGAAGAGATGGTTAGAGAGTATTAGTCCCCATTGCTAAGCTCCTGTCACTTGTTACATTTTAGGACATTCTCATCGCTTGAGGGGAGGCAGCCTATCATCCCCAGGTCCATCTTGGGACAGATTTTCAGGGCTGCCACAGTGGGAGATGGGCAAGTTGTGGGAATAGGAGAGTAGCGAAGGGAGTTTAACCATAAGAACATTCTTTTACAAGAGATCAAGGAAAACCTGGAGGGGAATGACCAGGGTTTGGCAGCAGCTGAGACAGGAGATTGATTGGTCCATGTGACGTGAAGGTCACTAAATGGGGCAGGGTGTGACTTTTAGAATGTATGGGGGGAAATGCAGCAATTCAGATTCAAGTTTTCCCCAGATGAACCAACATGACTTCTCTAATAAATTCTCACTGTGATAGACTTTGTCTCAGAGTTTTAAATTGTATTGAGGGTTTATTTCAAATGCTGACATTAAATAGTATTTAACCCTTGATAATCTATGCATAGATGAAGGGAATTGTCTTTCTCTTCTCAGAATAACACTGGGGCAGCCATCCGTGATTTGGCCAATTGAATAAAACCCCATTGCAAATATTTGTCAATAAAGGCCTTGGTTTCATCCAGTTCCCTTGCAGTAATGGAGTATAATTTAGGCTTGGTTAGCTTGGTCCCCCAATAATATCTCTACAGAGTAATCAGTGGCCCAGTGAGGGGGAAACATATCTGACTCCTTTTCACTTAAAATGTTCTGACCCAGCTCCCAAACAGAACAAGTGTCAGTCCCAGACCACCAGATTGCCCGGAGCTGCCATTTGGGTGGGGAGGAGTGACCAGCTGAGACATGTGCACTTGGTGTCAGGCGGAGCTCCATTCAAAATCCAGGAAAGAAATACTTAGACTCTTTAGTTTAGAGAAACTATATCTTTTACTGAAAATGAAATGGTAGCAACCAAAGAATTCTGAATCTGAGAAATTGGGCGCGCAATTCACATATAGAAAGTGATGGAAATGTTCCCACCCCCAATAGTTCAAATGACACTTCCAATTAGAAGTTGTGGATATGATCATGTGGGCATCTTCAGGTGATGATGAGGCCTCTGTCCGTTGACCTTGGCATATTTTGATAACGGGTTGCAGTTGCGCAGAGAGAAGAAAGCGAAGNCCATTTATACAACAGATGAATGTAACACCTCCAGCTCACTTCCCCAACGTATTCCTACCTCCCCCCCCCCCATTACTTATGGCAGTCAAAAGATGCAAAGCAATAGCAGAAGATCTTGAAGGCTGACAGTATTACTTTAATCTGGGAACAGAACAGCTGTAATTTTCCTATCAAATCCAAATCTCAAACTGTATTGCCATAAAATTCAATTCACTAGCAGGATGGTGATGATGATTACTTTGCATTGATTTCATAAAACCACAAGGAAGAAAAATGTAAATGCAAATAAAACAAAGCAAGATATATTAGAAAATGAAACAAACCAAAGGAAAAAAACTAGATCTAATGCAGCAGTAGAATATAACCAATACATAATCAAGATTGTATATCTATATTTCTGTATTTATATGGATTACAATTTGGTTAATTCTGTTTTAAACAATTAACTAAGTCTTCACTGTGGGACTGAAATTGTTGTCTTTCCTTTATGTCACTATATATAAAAAAAGAAATTCAAGCAAATTCAACTTCAAACAAGTGCATTTTTTTTACAGAAACTCATAATTTTTGGGAAACCCGTATTTTAAACATGATAAATCCAAAGTTATTCATGATTGAAGCAATTTCAGATCTGGGGAACATAATTTAGCAATACACTGATAATGTAGCTTCAAAAGATGGAGGTATGTTTTGGAAAATATATTTTAATATCAGAGCATCTTTCCTTAGATTTTAGTAAATGTCTGTGTGTGATTGATATAGTTCTACACAAATATTCTGACCACAATATCAACTAATATAATTTCCCAGATGTTTAAGTACAAGGACACACATTTAAACCAAAGCCACAGTCGGCCTTTTATTAGGAAGATTAGGACACCTCCCTACTCTTAGCATATGGAAATGCTAATATTGTAATGCATTCGAAGGGCAGGAGAAACCATCTTGATTGAGCCTGTAAAAACAGCAGTTGACAGATGCACTTTAGTTGTTGCTCCATCAACCAAAGTAGCTGTTTGAAATACATGTTAAAAAAATATGTCTGTGTAGGGTTTTGCTGGCACGTAAAATAATAAATTGATTTTCATTCCAACCATACAAAGACAGGGTGCCCTTGGATAAATAACTCTTACAGAAACATATTTCATGCAGTATCACAGGACTGAAGGATGAAGCAGAAAATGCAGAGCCAGAAATTTGATTATCACACTTGCTTGCTGAATGCAATTGACTGGCTTGTAGAGAATCAAACTAAATACTTTCCACAAATGAAACAAACTCATCTGAGGACAGCAGAAGAAAAAAAAAATTCTCAACACGATGAGGCATATCCTGAAACGAGCATCTGTCAGAAGCACTAAATCAATTTTTTTCTAATTAAGGCCTCTCATAGGCAATTATCCTAATTTATTTGGAGAACCCCATCTCCTTGTCCAATCAAATTTAATAGACCAAAGAAAAACAAGACTTCAACCTTCTCTCTCGAGAAACTCTTCCCTGCATACATGCAGGGGTTTTCTCAACTAAAATGTACACTGGGAATCCTATAAGGGTTGTAAGCCTGCAGATAATCAAGTTCCTGCCTGCAAACTGAAGTGATCCATGCCAGCAAAGGTTATTTCACATGGAACTATAAATTATCTACAGTAGGTTTCTGAAAATGTTTATGCCAAAAAATGGACTTTTTATCTATTTCAGAAGCATCATTTATGAACAAATCAAAACTTTTAATTAATGGAATTATCAGAATAGAGTCAGAAATTGCTTCAAGGACTCACTGAAAATAGCAATAATCAGCATGACACAAACAGAAGAATCAGCAATCTTCTATTCTAATTATATATATATCTATGTAGACAGAAATGGAAGATGAATTCATTGTGTGGTCATTCATACCCTATGAATGATCACACAATCACACCTATTTTTATTTATGTATTAATGTAATATAACATTAATTGCCTTTAAAATGTTATTCAGAAACTGAATAGAAGGATAACTTGATCAATCATGAGGAAACATCTGGTCATGCTTTCAGATAGACAGTACATTCTTCCTATGTCAGCTGTTTTTGATAAGGTTAAGGAAAAAAGTTTAAAAAGTTTAAAAATGCAGACTAGGGACCGAGTTAAAAAGTGAAGAAAAGAAAATCCTGAAATAATCAGATACAATATTGCATGCAGTCATACTGTAAAGAAAAGGGGGGTTAGCTGCCTTCAGTACTTGGAAAGCTCAAGCCCATAAAAGAGAATTTGAAATAAAATCTGTTAGGCTAGTCCCCTCCCATGAACCTCACAAACATCCTCTTATGCTCAAAATAATGAGGACATCAAACAAAACCTAACATTTTACAACAGGAAGGACAAATTCTTATAAAAATGAACCACCGCTTGCAAAAAGTCAAGTCACACATATTGCCAAATTGAATTTATTTCTTTCCATTGTGGTTTAGTTGTCCTACCTTAAAAATAAGTTTAATTTTTCTGAGTAGATATTAATGATAGGTTATCAAACTTACTGAGCATAACCAAATCTAATCCTTTCATGGATAATCTCAGAAGTTAAAGATTATCATTTCTTTATAAAACAAATAATACAGTCTCTGTATTATTTGTTCTATTTACATATATTTTGTTCTTTCCTCTTGATAGTTAATAGTGTCACAATAATGTCATTGGTTTGCTAAAGCCCATGTCACACTGCACCAACGGATGCAAAGAGGATGTAAAATGGACAAAAAAGCTTGTCATCCGTTGGTTAACGCAATGTACTCACTGCCTCCGTTTGCTTCCTCTCTATCCATCCAGCATCCATTTATTGACGTTTCATCTGCCGCTCAGAAAGTTTTGAGCTGCTCAAAACTTTTGCGCGGAAAATGTTCCAATTCATCCGTTTCTGCATCCGCTACGCATGCCTATGCATCCGTTACGCATCCGCTATATCCGCTAGGCATCCGTTCCACATCCACACAACTCGCATCGCTCGGACGCAGGGGAGGAAGCTGAACGGACGCAGAACGTGATACAGAACGGATGCAGAACGGATGCAAGCACCGGAAACAAAGCATTTAAAACAGGAAAAAAATGTTCGCAGAGGGGACCTATCTGGATATATAAGATGTCTACAGGATGCCTAGAGGATGCCCTAGAGGATGCCTAGAGGATGCAAAGGACACCTATACTGCCTATAAAAAGGGGGAGCAACACATCTGGATCTCACTTTCAGAACAGCAGCCCTGCGGTGCGGACCTCTGCAGCCTTCATCTGCCTCTTCCTCTTCCACAGCATCCAGTCATATCCACCGTGGATTGTAACACAGTCCTTTTGTCACCACCATCCTTCTGCAACAGTGCCAAAACCATCTAAAGGCTCTGTGAACTCTACTACGGGAAGAAAAAGGGGCGCCAAAGAAGCATCTGGGGTAGAAGATGGTTTGCCAGAGAGGCAGAGGACGGGCTGTACAAACAAGCTGATGGTGGAGCTCAGGAGCGAAGACACTTGGGGCATTCCAGAACTCAATGAGGATGCCTCCAGCCATGTTTGACGAAGTTGTGCAGCGGCTGACACCCAGGTTGACCAAGGCAAACACCAAACTTCCCTGCCCAGCCTGGAACCTGGGCTCAAGGTGGCACTCACTCTGCCCACCACCTGGCCTCAGGGACCACCTACAGGAGCATGCAGTAGGCTGGAGGGTGCCACACAACACCATCAGCATTGTGGTCAGAGAAGTTGGGCAAGTCCATCATCGAAGAATACAAGGAGGAGCTCCTCCAGTGCCCCTCCACTGAAGAAGACTGGAAGAAAGCTGCAAGACAGTGTATCAGAAGTGGAACTTCCCCCACACCGTTGGAGCCATAGATGGGAAGCACGTGGCCTGCAAAGCTCCAGCCAAGTCGGGGTCCACTTATTTCAATTACAAGGGCTTCTTCAGCATCATCCTCTTCACCATGGTCGATGCTGACTACAAGTTCATGTACATCAAGGTTCAGGCAACGGCTCATCTTCAGATGCCCAGCGTATACAACGCCAGTCACCTCAAAGGAGGAGCTGGAACGCAACCTCATCATGGGCATTCCCAGATCCAGAACCCCTCCCAACGACACACAAGATGTGCCCTACTTCATCGTGGGGATGACGTCTTCTCCCTCACAACCTACCTCATGAAGCCCTACACTTCCAGACTCCTCACCCGTGAAGAGAGGATCTCAACTACAGCTGTCCAGGGCAAGGCAGGTGGTGTGAGAACGCCTTTGGCATCCTGGGCCAACAGGTTCCAGGTACTTCTCACCACCATGCAGCATCGCCCAGAGACCGTGAGGAGGATCGTGGAAGCTTGCTGCATCCTGCACAATCTCATGCACACCCGCTACCCAGTTTGCAGAACAGGCTCGTGGACCTCCAACAGGCAATGGGGACATGAAGCCTGGGGAATGGAAGGCAAGGGCGAAACCTGATAGACACTCAGGATGTGCAAGGCCCCAACAGAGCCTCAGGTGAAGGGAGAAGCAGCGCAACCTCCTGAAACACTGGTGCAATCCCTAGCTGGAGCGGTGGAGTGGCAAGACAGGATGATAAATGCTTAATGGATGCTTCTTCAGCCTGTCTCATCACACTGATGAGATTGTGCCATGTATGTTGAGTGGCCCAACAATGAACAGGCATTTAATAAAGAGGTGTTGTTTATGTTGAAATGTGTGGATCAATGATTACATTGTTATTGATAATAAAGGGCCATAGGTGTGGCACCTGGGAGGTCGACCATACAGTCCCACTATGCTTGCACTGGAGGTTTATCTATCCCCACAGCTATTACCCATCCCAAATGTATTCCTGCCCATTCCACAGTTTATCTCAACCCATTCCACTTGCTTTCTTAACCCATCCCACAAGCATGCAAAGGCTTAAACCATTTCTAAAAGTTTTCCAGCAAGACTTTATTAAAAAAAAAAGAAATGAAGCAAGTGTGTGAATCAAAAATAGACTTTATTAACAACAAGCTATAAGACAAAAATGAGTCCTCTGGCACTCTTCTTGGTCGCTCAGTCTCAGGGTGAAGTGTGCAGGTGCTGTGGGGTGTCTGGTGCTGGAGTGCTTGTCATCAGCTCCTCCAGAAGCAGAAGCCCCAGCCCCAGAAAACACGCCTGTGCTGCAGAAGCCCCAGCAGAACCAGAGTGAGGCCAGGGGGCGGGATGGTAGCCCTGTCCCTCTTGCAAGGGCTGGCAGCAGATGGCTGAGGCTTGCTGTGCTTCAGCAGGTTGTGGGTTGCTGCTGCAGGAGGCTGCGGAATGAAGGCTGGCAGGAGGCAGCAGCGCGGAAGGCTGGCAAGGAAAGTGGCAGGAATGGCGAAGGCTGGAGGAGCAGGCACCAAGGCTGGCAGGAAGGCTGGCACTGGCAGGCGCACCAAGGTGGCAGGAAGGCTGCAGGCAGTGCAGCCACAAGGCTTGCAGCAGGCATGAACCAAGGCGAGGGCAGGCAGTCACCAAGGCTGGGCAGGCAAACTGGCTGGCAGCAAGGCTGGCAGCAAGGCTGGCAGGCAGCAGACAGCAAGGCTGGCAGGAAGGGCTGGCAGGCCAGGCCAGGCACCAAAGGCTTGGCAGGAAGGACTGGCAGGGAGGCAGGGCCACCAAGGCTGCAGGATGGTCGGCAGGCAGCGGCAAGCACCAAGGGCTTGCAGGCAGGCATGAACCAAGGCTGGCAGGCAGGCAGGCACAAAAGCTGGCAGGCAAACTGCTGGCAGCAAGGCTGGCAGCAGGCTTGCAGGCAAAGCAGATGGCGAGGCGGAGCTGCACAGGCTGGCAGGAGGCTGGCAGGGCGGAGGCTGGCAGCAAGGCTTGGCAGCAAGGCTTGCAGGCAGACATGCAGGCAGGACACGCCAAGGCAGTCAAATGTCTGAAGCAGGTCTTTCCTCTGAATGGTGACCTGCTTCGAGCTGCTTTCCGTTATATTATCTCAACGGCGGGGCTGAACGCAAGTGCATCCTCCCCGCTCGCAATTAACGCTAGGCATCTGCTAGGCGTATCCGCGCTGTCTATCCGACTCAGTTGCATCCGCTTTCCATCCGCTCTGCATCCGCTCTGCATCCGCTGTAATTCCGTTTCCGCACCGCCTTGCTGAGTCCCCGAAGCCTAGCGGGATGTGCCATCCGCTCCCATCCTTCCATCCGCCTGGCTTCCGCATTCTGCTCCGCTTTACCAATCCGCCTGCGTCTTCCCCCCCGGTCTCTTTATCTGTTCCGTTCATGCAAACATTTTGGCCTCCCCCCCCAATTCTTGAGAGCGGATAACAACGGATGGCGAACATTTTGAACTCATCCGTTGTGTCCGTTTTGCATCCGTTGGGCAGTGTGACAGGGCCTTACTATATCTTATTCTGTTTTATTATTTTTCTAAAAAAAAGTTTTTGAGGAGCTCTTTAATAATCCAACTTTACAAACATATTTAATAGCAAAAAGTATGTTTCTTAAAGCAAGGAACTTAACACTGTCTCTCAAAGTATGCAATTATTAATAATTAACAAATATTGAAGTCATATAGAGCTGGCTTGTAATCATGATTGCCTTTTTATACTGTAAGCAATGGAGATTTTTGACATATTTTCCTCTTAAAGAAGATATATTTTTTCTGTATGGCTGGATAACAAACAAAATCAAGATAATAAAGCCTACTTTGTAAAAAAATGAAAAATACATTTTTGGGTCAGCTTGTATTCCTATACATAATATTTACTTGCGCATATAGTTGTCTAATGTAATTTCAGGCATGGCAGATTTGATTCAGCCTTGTTCATTTTGCAAATTAGTTGTTCTGTAACCAGATATAGACAACCGCATTTTTACAATACCATTGACTGAACACAAACTATAAATTCCAGCAGTAAGAAATAATTACTGGTTCATAATTATCCCATGAACGTAAACTGATGCCTTCAGTAAATGACCTAGATCCAGGGTATATACAGTTTATTGATTAACACCAGCATACTAAAGTGAACTCAAAAACATATTGATAATCAATACAGCACCTGGAACATAGCTGCAATATTGCAAAGCTCTTCTTTGCTTGGATATGGGCTGTTGCATTTTTAATCACTCTAAACAGACCACAAGGGACTGAACCTGGGCCAAAGTTTTGTTGTTCTCTGACTCAAGTGTTGTTGCAAGAAGAACCATACATCCAGAATAATAATGGATCTCATTCAGAGGGAAAATAGAGACCAGCAGCAAAGATTTCTAGAGAAATAACAACCTCAACTTGTTACAGGGAATTTAGCTTCATCCTTTTCATTGCTGTTAAAGGAAATTTAGCTTCATCTTTTTCAATTGCATTCAATCCATTATATCCTCCATACATCACTATAACTCCTGCTTCATTCAGGATAAAGATAACCTATATCTGGGTATAATCTTTATATTGATGATTCCTTACAATGACATTACCCAGAAGTTCCATACAGATGTCAAAGTGTGTGGAAAGAGGGGTCAAATATCATACATCCAAATTTTACCATTCCATTGAGATAGGTTAGGTCAGGAAACAACTCCACAATTTTGACTAAAACTATGCTCTATTGATATAGAATATTAGTACAGAATCTTGGAAGCTTAATTGAATCTTCCCCTCCCTCATGTTATAATGATTTAAGGAGAAGTCAGATGGAGAATCTTCTATGCTTTTGCTGTTTTTTCAAATTAAAGTATTCTTCTGTTATGTAACAAATATATGCAAATTTCATCAACAATAAAATAAACCAGATTTCCCTAAAAAGGGAATTTTTTTTTTAAAAAGGTTTAATTCAGTTCTCAAATATGCTCTTCACAACTTGGAAAATAAAAGTTTCAAGCCCAAATATTTCAGCAGCAGCAGAAGAAGAACTAATGAGAATTCAGCAATTTCAATTTAGCAAGATTGCATGATAAGGTGCCAATATCTGTCCAGCAAGTGCTGGAATTGTGTCTTGTGGCTATGCTTATAATGATCTGCTTGCTAAATTACAGCCATTCAAATTGATCAGTTTGTGAAGATACCTGCTACACAGGTTTTTCATTGTATAATGGCAATTACAAGGCAACTTAAGTTTTATCTAATTAAAAGGAGGAATGGGTAAAAGGATTCAGGAAGCATTGCTGTGAAATAAAGAAAAAAGAAAAGAAAATCTGTCTAACTGGAATAGATTTTGTTATCTAACTCTTGATCTAAACTACAAATAATGGAAATTATAATAACATGTTGCTGTTGCAACTTTGAATCAAAGAGATCTGGACATATTGAAACTTATTTTATTGGAATGATATTGTATGATATTGGCAGCATTGAACCATCTTACTAGGATGAAAAACTAAGCATTTCGGACCTAGTTAGAACTTGGATGGAAGAATTCTTTGAACTTGTAGGACTTGAGACTTTCAAGAAGAGATTGGACTGCCATTTGTCAGAAATGGTGCAGGGTCTCCTGCTTGGGTCAGGGGTTGGACTAGATGACCTATAAGCCCCTTCCAACTCTGATTATCTGTTATCTGTTAATTGGCAGGTTAAAAAAAATATGAAGAAGGCAGTTGTAAGCCACGTCTATATTTCTACCAAGAAAAGTACATGACAATATCAGAAATGAAATTTCACTTAAAGAAAATTATTTTTATTGTTATAACAATGCAATGCATCCTTGGGTAATTTTGCATTCATTTAGATATGCCATACTTTCAAATAATACTGAAACCAAGCATATTAAACTAACCAAGGAATTGGTTTGATTAAATCATTTTCCACAAAGCAAAGTATTGTATTAAATCTCCATTAGTTGGTTTTTCCTCTACATAAAATCAGTTACACAGATTTAATGAATGACTTAAGTGATCATGTATTTTTGCAGTATTTCAGTCAAGTCCAAGTACTTCTTGTGAAGGATGTGTTAACAAAATACAACATGACTTTCATGTGACCAATTGGCTTAAAATGACAAGAACTTGTTGGGGGCCTTCATAATAGAACATTTTTCCAACACTGAGTTGTTTTTAATTTACATGTGATTGGCTCCATTACTTTTACACCAAAGCAAATGTCTTCTGAAGGTTAGTTCCAAAGCTACAAAACTTTTTTACAGGATTAACATTAAAAGAAACAAGATTACTCATCTGGGGTATAACAAACTATTGGTCCTTAAAAAAAGCATTTGGACTTGAATGAAATCAGAACTGCAAAGTCATTTGATCACTCAAGTAATTCATAAACCTAGTGTATGACTAGTGTTATAGTTTTATCCTGGATGATAGCTATAACAAGAATATTTTAGGGGTCTTTGGATAAAATAAGGGGTCTTAAAACTCTCCTTGATGTTACAGAATTCAGATCTACAATCGTTTTTATACATTATCTTGTCCTGAAATGGAAAGTAATATGTAGTCAATGAGACTTATATCCAAGTAAATGGAACTGGATCTCAGTCATGGCATTTACTCTGATTTTGCCATCTGTTGCAGAAAGGAACTTATTTATTTTACTAAAACATATTTAATATTTAATAAAATAAAAAGGAGTCAACAGAAATGGAGGGAGGGATAAACATGAAAAAACTGCACATTTTAAGATTTTTTTTTTTTGAAACCTGGGAGAATAAAATTGCCTTGTTCCAGAAAAAGGAAACTCTGTAATTAAATTGCTTCTTAGAGTTCCAAAGGGAGGCTGTTTCTCTCAATATCACATTATTTTATGACACAACAAAAAGAACATGATAATAGGATTGGAATAAATTTGAAGTCATCTTGTTCAATATCCATCTTCACAAACAATGCCTTTCTTTTTTCAAGGTCATCCAAACAAATAACAGTAGGCAAGAAAGACTGGGCCAGAAACAGGTGGAAGGGTGGCTGCAATACTTGAGTATGAACTAAAATATTCTACTGGAATTTATCCAAAAGCAAATGCTCATAGCTTTCATTTCATTCTCTCCTCACATAGTTATGTTCCTCTTATGCCTTCAAGAATACCAGAGCTTAAGATGATTTACTGAGCCAGTGTATGAGCACTAATAATGGGTTCACCCCCAGTTCTCTTAAAATGCATCCTATCAACAAATAATGGATCTGGTGATCTCATTTCCTCAGACCTGAAATGGCCAGATGGGAATCAGTTTATCCATAAGTGCTTAATCTCAGATCAGGAAGAGAATTATTTCTAGGCAACTGATTGCTTATATACTTCTTTAGTTTATTTACATATGTTATTACACAGATTGAGGGATTTTCTAATTGAGGCTTTGACAACATTTAAAGCCATGGACCATCATAAATTACATATGAGTACCATACAGATTAGACAGAAAATAATTAAGTATTACTTCAAGTAAGGTTATCAGTTGAAATCTATCTTGGTGATTCTCAAGAAGTTTGTCTCTAATTCTTCTCTCCAACCTAATACTTTTTTAGAGGCAAAATGAAATACAATATTCTATCCAAGTTATAAAGTGTCTAAACTTGAAGTATTTTTATTTATAACTCTACCCTGAGTCAACAATCTCAGAAAATGTTCATTCTGAGAAAAATAAAAATGTTGAGATTTTTAAAAATGAATAAATGAATGAATTTGGGACATGTCTACCTGAAGGTTCATTTATCAAATAACTAGAAATAGATTTGAATCTTCATCTGTTTCAAGGATAAACTTGAATCTGTATTTAGCCATATCTGCAGTGCTGGATTCGAGTTTTCTGCCAGGCTCCTCATCATTTACCACTACACAGCTGGCAGATACACCACATCTCTCTTTCTTCACCTTCTGAATGGTTACAGTTGAGTGAGAATTGTTGTTATTTTATATATTAAAACTTTCCAAAATTCACACATTTCTTCTTAAACAAGATGGAAAGAAATTTACATTTAAAAAGAAATGAATGTGAAAAAACACAATTTACAAATGCATTTGCCCATAAGAAAGTGTAATCACCAACATATTTCCACTGGTTCAAATCAGGAAGTTTATAGAATATTATAGCATGTTCCTGTTGAACACTGAATATGGATACAATCTTATTCCAATATTAGCAAGTTAAGTTTCTACAGCCTTTATTCATATCAAAACCTTGCTATCCCACCCCCAAAAAGCTACCCAATAACAATATAAAACAGTTGTCACTAAAATGTTCTTGGTTTTTCTGCAGCTGTAAAATAGAAATAAATTAAAATCTCTATAAAATGAAAGAAAAGCTTTAATCATTATATAAGCTGCTAAGAATTATAAACCTCATTTCTTTTTTATTATTTCAGTGAACTATACCTCACTATAACCTTTACCTGTAGGAACTCCCATTGCATCGTTTCGAATCTACTGAGAAACCAAAATACTGCTTAATTGATCTAACATGGTCTGTAAACCAAGACATATCAGGGAATTGCATAGTATGTGCCTTGTGGGAAAAGATTCATGAACACAACAAATTAACAGTTCAATCTTGAAAGCAATTAATTAATCATTAATGAAGCTATTCTAATTTAAATTATGTTTTATTTAAATGTTTCACTTCTAAAATAAAAGGTATGATAATTGATTTGTCGAGAAGGATTTTCTTTTATAAATCATTTTGCAACAAAGCAAATGTGTAGATTATTTCTAGTTTATTGGTTGCACTGCATCCCTGAAATGCTTCAAATTGTTGATGGGATATGAATTTTTTTTGTATAGCCAGTAAAAGGGCAGGGAAGGGCTTGGCAGAGATGGGTTAAAGACCATATTGTTGGAAATGAGTTAATACAGCTTGTTTGAGTATCATTGAGGAACAGTAGTTGTAGGAAACTAGGGACATGTCAAATCTGAGGAATTAGTTTCTCTAGAAGGAACTCCATATGGAATGTAGATGCATTTAGGGTAGAGTGAAAAACAGGCAACATGCCAGAAGTAGCCTCATACTATAAGTCATTTTGTTTGTGGATGTGGCACATACAAAAGGGGTAGGTTTGCATTGCATTTCACACACAAACATTCCCCTGGGAAACATTGGGGATTTCTTACTATCCTATTTATTCCAGTGTCTGAAACCTAAATAACATTTTGTGAGGAAAGAGGTGTGAATGCTAAGTTTGAATCCATGGTACTTACTCTGTGGATTTGGTTACCTTAGTTATCTTTTTTTCTCTTTCCAGTGGAAAAAATATATACTAACATATTTATTGGCCTTGGAATCCATGTAATTATAATGGTTCACAATATTATAAAAACTCCTCATTCACAGGCAGTTGTATTTGAACAGTTCCAGAGCGTTTTAGCTTCTTCATTTTCTCTTACTTTGTCTATTTTGTGTCCCACCAGTTCTCACTCGCAGGAAAATAGTATTTCTTACAGATATTCCAATGCACCAATAGTTGCTGATTTGTCATGCCATTTGTAATCAATCTGTGCAATCTTTTTACAGCTGTTAATTAGATGGTTGACTGCTTCTTCACCTTCTTTGCAGAAGTGGTATTTCAATCTATGACACTCTTCTCAATTCTGGCTTTTTTGCATTATTATCATTAATATTAATATAATTTATATTATATTAATTAATAACTAATTTTATTATATTAATAGTAATATTAATATCAATATGATTCATCACTCAGTCAGTCAAATGTTTAGACATTGGTACTTTTATCCACTTATCAAACCCTTCCCAAGGACATGGTAAGCCAGATGTTACTGTTTGATAGTGTTAAAGGTATCCTCATATAATGTAATCTGTTAAGCCGCTGTCACACTGCACCAACGGATGCAAAGAGGATGTAAAACAGACAAAAAAGATTGCCATCCTTTGGTTAACGCGATGTATCCGTTCTGTACTCACTGCCTCCGTTTTGCTTCCTCTCTATCTGTCCAGCATCCATTTTATGGACATTTCATCTGCTCAGAAAAGTTTTGAGCTACTCAAACTTTTGCGGCGAAAATGTATCCAATTCGTGACCGTTCTGCAATCCGCTAGGCATCGTTGTTCTGTCTCCATTCCGTTCTGCATCCGCTATATCCTGCTAGGCATCCCTTCCGCATCCGCTGCTCGCATCACGCCATCGGAGTCAGGGAGTAAAGCGGAACAGACGCAGAACAGATGCAGAATGGTGCCTAGGCGGATGCAGCATGGAAACAAGCATTTAAAATGGAAAAAACGTTTCGGCAGAGGGAACCTATCTCGCATATTAAGGATGTCTAGGAATGCCTAGAGGATGCTAGAGGATGCAAGGGACACCTATACTGTATAAAAAGGGGGAAGCAACTCATATGCATCTCACTTTTCAGACCAGCAGACCAGCTGTGCAGACCTCTGCACGCTTCATCTGACTCTTGCTCTTCCACAGCATCCAGTCATGTCAACGTGGATCGTAACACTAGTCCTTTTGGCAGCCACCATCCCTTCTGCACAGTGCAAAACCATCTACAGGCTTCTGTGAACTCTACTACGGAAGAAAAGGAGTGGCCAAGAAGCATCTGGGTCGAAGATGGATCAGGAAAAGAGCAGAGTACGGACTGTAGCAACAAGCTGATGGTGGAACTCAGGAACGAAGACACTCGTGCATCTCCAGAACTTCATGAGGATGCTCCAGCCATGTTTGAATGAAGTTGTGCAGCGAAGGTGACACCTGCAGGTTGACCAAGGCAACACCAACTTCCGGCCCAGCCTAGAACCTGGGCTCAAGGTTGGCACTCACTCTGCGCCACCTGGCCTCAGGGACCACCTACGGCATGCAGTAGCAGCTGGAGGGTGCCACACAAAACCATCAACATTGTGGTCAGAGAGTGGTGGCAGGCCATCATCGAAAGAATACGCTGGAAGAGCTCCTCCAGTGCCCCCTCCACTGAAGAAAGGATGGAAGAAAGTTTGCAGAGCAGTGGTATCAGAGGTGGAAACTTCCCACACACCGTTGGAGCCACAGATGGCAAGCAACATGCCTGCAAAGCTCCAGCCAAGTCGGCTCCACTTATTTCAACTACAAGGGCTTCTTCAGCATCAGTCCTCTTGGCATGGTCGATGCTGACAACAAGTTCATGTAGCATATCGATGCTTCAGGCAACGGGTCAAGCTTCAGATGGCCAGGTATACAACGCCAGTGACCTCAAGGAGGGCTGGAAGGCAACTCATCATGGGCTTCCCCAGATCCAGACCCGCCTGCCCAATGAACACAAGATGTGACCTACTTCATCGTGAGGGATGACGCCTTCTCCGTCAGAACCTACCTCATGAAGCCCTACACTTCCAGACTCCTGCACGCCGTGAAGAGAGGACTCTCAACTACAGGCTGTCCAGGGCAAGGACAGTTGGGTGGTGGAGAATGCCTTTGGCATCCTGGCAAGAAGGTTCCAGTACTTCTCACCACCATGCAGCATCGCCCAGAGACCGTGAGGAGGATCGTGAAAGCTTGCTGCATCCCTGCACAATCTCATGCGCACACGCCGCTACCCCAGTCTTGGCAGAACAGGCTCATGGACCTCCAACAAGACTAATGGGGACATGGAGCCTGGGGATGGAGGCAGGGCGAAACCTGAATAGACACTGAGGATGTGGCAAGGCCCCAACAGAGCCTCCACGTGAAGGGAAGAAGCAGGCAACCTTCCTGAAACACTGGTGCAACTCCCCAGCTGGAGCATGGAGTGGCAAAGACAGGATGGTAGATGATTATGGGTGCTTCCTTCAGCCTGTCTCATCACATCATCCGATGAGATTGGGCCATGTATGTTGGGTGGGCCTACAATGAACAGGGGCATTTAATAAAGAGTTGTTTTGTGTTGACATGTGTGGATGATTATTCACATGTTTATTGATAATAAAGGGCCATAAGGTGTGGCACCTGGGAGGGTGGACCATACAGTCCAACTATGCTTACATCTGGAGGTTTTATTCTAATCCCACAGCTATTAACCCATCTCCAAAGGTATCTCTGCCCATCCCACAGCTAGTATACCCATCCACAGGTATCCCGGCCACCCCACTGCTATCTTAACCCATCCCAACAAGCATGCAAAGGCTTAAACCAATTCTAAAAGTTTCCACCAAGACTTTATTAAAGAAAAGAAATGAAGCAAAGTGTGTGTGAATCAAAGATAAATTTTATTGAACAACAAGCTGTAAAAGAAAAATGACCCAAGTCAAGTGTCCCAAATGAAAGTCCACAGGTAGCCAGCCAGCCTGTCTCTGGCACTCCTCTTGTCACTTGGAGGTGTGCCCAGTCTCAAGGGGTGAAGGGTCCAGGTGCTGTGGAGGTTGGGTGCTGCTGCGCAGTGGCTGGTCTGAAGCACCCACTGGGTGCCTGGCCACCAAGAGGACAACAGATGATGGTGTGTTGAAGAAAGTTTCTCAGACAACTGGCTCAGACCCGTGAGGGGTGAGAGGTCCTTCCTCCATGCCATGGGGTGTCAGCCCCCAGTTACTGATGACATGATGTACTGAGGCCGGGCTTGGCTGTGGGTGGAGGAAGGAGTAGTATGTAGTGGGGCTGTGCTGGTCTGGCAGCTGGGTGAGGACATGGCGTGGTGGCATCGGTGGCGTGGGTGGCATTGCTGTCAATCGGTGGCATCAAATTGGCATGGGTGGCATCGGTGGCATCAGTGGAACCCGGTGGCAACGGTATCGCCCGATGACTCTGTGCCTGGAGTGGGGAAGGGCTGCTGCCTGTGCTGCTGGACTTCCTGGTAGCCATAGCCCTGGTAGGTGAGGGGCCTGTGGAAAGCCTTGGAATGGGAGGGACATCA
The DNA here is from genome assembly GCA_004320025.1 of Laticauda laticaudata. Lineage (NCBI taxonomy): Eukaryota > Metazoa > Chordata > Lepidosauria > Squamata > Elapidae > Laticauda > Laticauda laticaudata. Next base: position 24,400 of record BHFT01007623.1, read on the forward strand.
CCTGGGGGTGGAGGAGCAGGCCTGGACTGGGTGGGAGCAGGTTCTCTGCGGGTCTGGAGGGCTGTGGAGCAGAATCGGTGATCTGGTCCCTTCACCACTGGTACTGGGGTTCCTCCATGTCCCTGAGGGTCTGGTTGACATAGGTGAGGAAGGGCTTGCGGTTGGAGAATGAGGAGTCGGTGTTTGACCAGCTGAGAGAGGAGATCTATGCTGGTCCTGATGGTGTCCCTGATCTCAAGCAGGACAGTGTGGCTCTGCCCTCCTGCTGTCTGGCTCTCTGCCTTTCTGTGGAGGTGGAGCTGGGGGGGTGGATGCGGCTACGGCTTGGTGGACGTGACCGTCTACTTTCTCCCACCGCACCAGGGAGTCTCCAACGCGCTGCCACCACGGTTACACCTGTCTGCGGATTCTCCGACCATGGCACGCTCCACAGAAACCTGCCTGGAGACAGGACTGACTCTCGGCCGGAAGAGGACTGCTCTCAGCAGGCTGCCGGAGAGAGAGGGTAGTGAGAGGGGCTCCTGGTGCTCCCAGTGGCAGATCTCACCCTCCAGGAGCTGCACCCTGGCCATGCATAGTTCTCTGTCCGTAAGCTTAACCGTGGCCTGGCCAGATTTCTTCAGGTGTCAGCTTCCTGTAGCCAGGTTGTGCTGTGCTTCACGAAGCCGAGGGCACCTGCCGAAGTGTAGCCCATAATCTCCGCCTTCTCTCCCAAGCAGCCTGCTTCCCTTTTGGTGTCCCTGTACAGCCGGTGTCCCTTCGGCTACAGATAGTCATTCTCTCTTCAGCCACTCCAGCACCTATCCCTCGTGTTCCTCCTCAATGGAGTATTGGCCTCCTCTCCCGTTGTTGCATACGCCTCTTCCTCCTTTGGGCAGGACCAGATGGGCCTCATCAGAGGAGCTCCCAGGTAGTAGGGGCTGCTCCTCACACCACACCAGCAGCAGCAGCACGCATCATCATCAATCATCATCATCATCACCTAGCAGGAATCATAAATCATAACATCAGCAGCAGCAGCAAGATCATACAATCATACAGCAGGCAGCAGCAGCACATCAGCAGCAGCAAGACCAGAGATCAGCAGGCAGCAAGAGTAATACACCAAGTAGCGGCCTGCAAGACGCAGGAGCATGAGCGGAACCAGGAAGCACGAGCAGGACCAGCAGGACGAGCAAGACCAGGAGCACAAGCAGGACGAGCAAAGTCCAGGAGCATGAGCAGGACCAGCAGGACCAGCAGGACCAAGGAGCAGCTCAGCAGAGTAACGCACCAGCAGAGCACCACCGCAGGAGCAGTTTTCAGCAGATGCTCCAGCACCAGAAGAGCGAGCCCCGAGCAGCAGAAGCCCAGCAGAAGCAGAGTCAGGGACAGGGGATGGGAGGGTGGCCCTGTCCGCTCTTGCCAGGGATGGCGGCAGGTTGCTGAGGCTTTCTCTCTTCCCCATGGTTGTGGGTTGCTGGCTGGCAGGGAGGCTGGCAGCACCAAGGCTGGCAGGAATGCTGGCACCAAGGCTGGCAGAAAGCCTGGCAGGCAGGCAGGCACCAAGGCTGGCAAGGAAGCCTGGCAGGAAGGCAGGCAGGCAGGCAGGCACCAAGGCTTGGCAGGCAGACTGGCTGGCAGGGAGGCTTGGAACGGCAGGCAGGCAGAGAGCAAGGCTGGCAGGGAGGCTGGCCAGGAGGCTTGGAGGCAGGCTGGCAGGAATGCTGGCAGCAAGGCTTGCAGGCAGGCATGCAGGCAGGGCAAGGCAGGCAAAGGACTCGATGTATCCGGCAGCAGGTCTTTCCTCTGAATGCTGGCCACGTGGGCTGCTTCCCATATATCCGCGTGGCTTACGCAATGCATCCCCCCCGCGTGCTCAATTAACGCTGGCCATCCGTTCGGCTTCCGCTGTGGCATCCTCTAGGCTTCCGCTCTGCATCCGCTTCATCCGCTGTGCATCGTTCTGCATCTGCTCTTATCCGTTCCGCATCCACTTTGCTGAGGTCCCCGGAAGCCTAGCGGATGTGCCATCTGCTCCCATCCACTTCCATCCGCTGGGCTTCTGTTCCGCATCTTGCTTTCCATCCCGCCCTGCATCTCCCTGCATCAAGTTCCTTTCCGTGTTATCCGCTCCGGTATGCAAATTTTTTGCCCCTTTTGAGAGCGGATAACACGGATGGGAACATTTTGGCTCTTCCATTGTGTCCTTTTTACTAACGTTTTGCATCCGTTGGGCAGTGTGACAGGGCCTTTAATATTATTGTATTATTATTATTCTATTATTCTAGTTCTGCTGAGTCATTTGTCTGGCATGGTATAGGGACTCCTGCAGGAATCAGGAGTTGGGCTAGAAGACCTCCAAGATTTCTTCCAACTCTGTTATATTCTGTATTCTGATGAAATTTATGAATCACTCGAGTATCAGTATTTTGCATTTTTTCTTCCATAGGCTATTATTTCCATATTGTTCCTTTTGTGTTCTTAGCCTCTTTGGTAATTGTTAGTTGCTCAGGGTACTTTTAATTTGTAGGATTGGTGATGTACAGTTTTGATCAGAATTCAGTTATTGTTGACAGCAAAGATTGGTACTTAAATCTTATTTTAAGTGTGTCTTAAAGCAATGTCTTCTGCCTCCATTTGTAGAGAGGTTAATCCTATATACCATATCTCTTTGGTACTTCATTTTTAAATGCCACTTCATTTTTGCAACCACACGTACACATAGACAGAAATATTGGATTTAATTTCTGGTAAGTACAGTATATTCAAAATTATGCCCTCAATGCCAATTTCTCTTCTGGATTTGATGAATCAAATCTTCAAAACTCAACCAATTTTGTAGGAAAATGTGTAACTTGATCTTTTTTTATTGTCTTATTAATGCCATTTACTCCCATTAAAACAGCATGGTTTTTTAAAGAAATATAAGGTAGTATCAGGGCAAATAACATCGACTGAGAGCCACAAGAGAAAATTAACCACAATGTGAAAACTAACATTTCAGGTAATTTCCATCCTTTTTTCACAAGTCTGTTATCTGAATAATCTATGGATTTCAAATAAAATGTTTGCTGGAGTGAAATATTGGATATTTTCATCATATTATTAAAGTTAATTAAAAGAGAAGTCAAAGCCAAAAGAAATCAAATGGTTAATGAAGGCTTAAGTTGGTGGGATCGTTATCAATTGATTCTACATAAATGAGCATGCCAAGTCATTACAAAGTTAAGTCTTTAAAGTGTTCTTTGGAAATAGCTGTCAGGTTATAGGCAATTCATCACCCAAAGAGAGCTCTTCAGATTGAGTTAACATTTGCACACAACATAAGATCACTTCAGGAGGTACAACATACAGGGATTCAGATTTAAATTCACTATAAATTAATATAGTAACCAGAAAATTTAATGTAATACATTGTTGATGTTTTTATTTGTTCTTTTCTGTTATCCCAAAGGTGCTTTTTCAAAAAGACAACTGGACATTCTTGGGTTTCTTGTTTTTTGTTTTTTTTTAACATCAGTTCAGGACTACTTGAGAAGATTCTTAGATGAGAAGTGAAACATTTTCAAAAGAAAGACCAAAAATTCAAGTTCACCTTTGAGACAACCATGACATCACTGATTGAGATTTTTCAAAGACAAAATGTCATTTTAAAAACATTTTAGAACTAATCAAATGTTCAGTTAATCTGTAGGTTTCTATTATGAATGGAACTTGGTAGGCTCCAAGTTCCCTATTCTGATTAGCCGAAAAGGCCGTTCTCGGATTGGCCATTAGAGAACCAATCCAATTAACCCGCCAGACGGCGGGAACTCTTAAAGTGGTGTCATTGGCCACAAGCCACGGGCAAGCCGCTATATAAAGGGTTGCCATGGCTTGGGCTGCTGTTCTGTTACCATTGCGAAGTGAGTTTAAATAAAGAGTTTGTTGTTGAAACCTGGTCTCACGCACTTTTTCTGGACGGAACAGTTTCCATCAACCAAAAGCTGCCTTCTCTGTCATGGTCATCCTTATTCTTTATATCCAGTATAAACAGGACATCCATTTTTAAGTTGCAGGAGAATACTGTGTTTAATGCCACAGTTTTAATGTCAACTCATTTTTTATTCCAAGTTGTCACTTACTTTGAAAAACCAGTTCTATCTGAAATTGCTGTATGTCTTGTTCACCGTTTTCCATTTTGACAGAAGGTATACATTTCAAGTTTCAAGGAATCAGGCAATCCCTGAAACAATTGCCTAATGTAAGTTGACATCATTTCTGCTATAGTATTCCTTCAGTTATCTTTAAATATAACAAGCTGACCTTTCATTCGGAAAGGGCATACAATAAATTAGTATGGGGAATAATTTTAATCTCATTGGTGATTGAAAGCTTTTATCAGGTTTTAAACTTACAGAAAGTACAAAATGTCATAGGATTGCAAGAACTAAACACTAGGTCCCACTGGCCAATGGACGCAAAACATATGCATAAAGGACACAGTGGATGAGCAAAATTTCGGGGGTGGCTCCATCCGTTGTCATCCAC
>BHFT01007625.1:0-34413 GCA_004320025.1 Laticauda laticaudata
TTAATTCAATCAACCATGGCTTGAACATGATCCAGTGATACCAGGTTTTTCAAAGTTTGATCAGTCATTTTCCTCAATTTAAGAATTTGAACAGCTTGGAACAGTGAAGCAGTACTAGTTCGATGGAATGTGCTTGGTGAATTGAATTACAGTTCCTAATGTTGCGTTTTAAGTCACTCATCAGGAGTCTTAAATCAGCCGTTCAGTAATCTGGAGTCAATTTCTTTGCTAAGAGAGTTGATGACCTCACTGAAACCATCGTTCCATCAAATTAGTTTGGAAATGCACAAGGAGCTTCTTTACATCGCAACGCGCTTTTCTCCGCCTCTGTCAGCTTTGACTTCATTCGGGAACTACTTTGCTCCCAGTAATAGTGGCCAGGTTAGCGAGCAGACATACATTTCCTTCTATTGTGTGGTGTCATCATGTAAAAAAACTTTGGGTTACGATGTCTTAAACTTTTGGCTTCTGCTCTCTCGTGACTATTCGGAGACCCTGTTCATTTTACTGGTCTATAGTTATTCCTCACTACCCATTTATGGATTTATCACCCAATCGTGGAATTTCCATCAAAAGTGAGATTCCTGTATACCGCTCAGAATTATCTTATGCGCATGTCCAAAAGATGGTCACAAAAAACATGCAGATCATCATCTGTATCCCACTTTCTTTTCTAGATCAGACAAGACTTGGAATTGGTATTAGCTTGGCACGATATACTTTTCATCAAGATTACTCAGCTATCCTGAAAATTGGAAAGGAGTTTTAAGTACGGTGCTTAAGCCTCCCCTTCGAGAATAAATGTAGAAATGACTAGATTGGCCTTAATAAGACTGACTTCATTTTCCTTGCAACTGCAAATTCACTTTCATTAAACTTTTGGTAAACGATTGGTTTATACCTGCCATAAAAGATATAGGAGGGACATGAGCATTCCTATATTCCATATCGCCACCGACTGCCCGCTACTTCGGCAAATATTCCCCATGAGTGCATAGTCGCAGTGTCCTCATCCTGTCCACTAGTAGCCATAGTCATGACTTGTGCGTGTCACAATCGTCCGGGTGCTAATATGACGAACCTGCTTATACTCACTAAGCTTTAATGTGTGAGTGAATTTATGCGTACTTTATGCCAAAGGAAAATGAACTGTCCAAGTTCTCATTAAAAGCGCCCAATAATCTTCGTGATCCCATACTTACATATCAAAAGCTAACTCAGATGGCGACACAACAGTATGATCAAAAAGATTGTAAAAAGCAATCTCAAACAGTTGCCTATTTGATAGCCACAAAAAATTCTTGTTCTGTCCGGTGAAAGAAGCGCGGGAACCGTTTCCAACAGCAACTCTTTATTTTCAACCATAGTACAAGAGAAATGGAACATGGCCCAAGCTGCGGCCAGCCCTTATTATTAGCAGGCTAGCCTGCCAGCTGTGCTAGTGACAGTTATTTAACTTTTCCCGCCATTTGGCGCTTTCTCAGATTGGTTCCTAGCGAACCAATCGTAAGTAGGCCTTTTCGGCCAATCGAATGACAGTACCTGAGGACCTATCTCGTATGAACACATACAAGTTCCATACAGAACATACCCCTCCCCCTTAGTTCAGTCCAACGTGAGGCGGTGATGTAGTCGTGCAGGGTAGGTGGGGCTTTCCTAGCTCTAGTTGACCTGGGCGCAGCTCAGCTTGTCTTTGGCCTCATGGTCGCTCTCTGGACGCTGTACGTTTCAAGCAGTTGACTAGTGGAGCCCCAGTGCTCTCTTGTGTCCGACGTATACGGGATCGCGCCTCTCTCGAACTCTCATGGAACTCCTGGAGCGGTGAGTCAGCCATGCTGCTCCCACTTGAAAGTTCTCGTGGTTGGCGATGGAACTATCAGTTGCAACGTATCTGCTACTGACGCAGTTCATCTTTCTCGTCCTCAGTCCCTCCTGGGCCGTCTTAGCTGGGTTGGTTGAAGTGGCTCTGAACGGTCCCCTACGGCTGCTAACCTTCCAGGAAGCCTCGCTTCATTCTCCGCTCCTGGATTTCTTATCTGGGTCATTCTAAGCCCCCCAACTATGGTGAGTCTCTTTTGTTTAGTAGATTGTCCCTTGCTGTTCTCGTGGCTACTCGACAAATGTTCATTGTTATAGGAAGTTGGCTAGGTCTTATGGGAGGTTTCGGTCTCTCCCTTTTTTATTTATTATACTTCCCCCCCTCCTCCTTGGTTTATCTCTGCCGTTCGTTTCGACTCGCGAGTGACAATATTTATTATTTCAGTTCTGACTACGACTCCTTAATTCTGGTGGTGGTTTTCTTCCAGGTTGCAGGGGAACGGAAGCTGTCTCATGGTGCTGCTTCCATTCCCTCCCATCGGTTCTTAGCGTTAGTCGGTAGGGACTGGGGCCGGTGACTTGTGTGATGTGGCTGGCAGCCATGGGGGTCCCCGGTTAAGGTCTTGGCATAGACCGCGGTCGCCGATTTGAAGGCATATGGTATTTGCTGGAGTCAGGGGCGCCCATGTTAGGTGGGGTAACCTGTCCAGGTAGGACCGTAGTTTCCTACCATAATAGTTCAGCCAGGGCTTCTACTTTGTAGTTACTACTAGGGGTAATTATATTGCAATGTTAGGTAATACGGGTGAGTTTGTCTTGCACGTTCCCTTTCCATTCTCTCTAGCCTTCCTTAGTATATCTAACCATGGCATTCAGCCCTCCTGCCATTTGCAGAGGCCAGCATGGGCCAGCGTGGTTAATGCGTGACAGACCACCCTGGGCAGCCAGGGTATTGTTCAACTGCAAGGCGGTTAACTGAGGCCTGTTGTTTGCAAACCAGTACATCTGGTTAGCCTGTGTTGTTGCAAATAGTTGTCGAGCTGTTTCATGATGCTTCGGGTGTTGTGGAAGCCATCAGAGAGCGTGATCAGCATGACTGCTGGCTGCGCGTGAGCGCGCTGTGATTCGTCCGATCGATCCGCTTATAGCGTCATTACTGCCAATAACAACCGAAATCTCAAACAATGGCACATACGTCGTTCTGTTCGTCATGCTTCCCTTCGTTGGGCCCCGCGAAGTCAAATGTGCACCCTAGGACCATGGCCCAGGGAGGTTTCCCAGTCTTTAGGTGCCTGTGGGGCGAGGCCCTCGCTGTTCTGACGAGGCGTGGCATGATTGCAACCCAGTTTCTATGTCTTTGTCCAGCCCTGGCCACCAGAACGTAACTCCTGGCCAGGGCTTTTCCATCTTGACTATAGCCCGCGGTGACCCCTCGTGCAAACATGCCAGGACAGTTTCTTGGAGGGGCTCGCTTGGATTACCCAACCCTGTCAACCCCATAAGATGCACCCCTTCTTACTATAGAGCAGCTCGGTCTGTCTGGCACGGAAAGGTTTAAAAGTCTCAGTTTTTTATTTTGCCTCCAGCAGCCTTTACCTACCCAGTTTCAGTATGAACATGCGCTGTCAAAGGCCGTCTTTGGCCTCTTCGGCTCTCGCCGCTCAAATGCATCAGCGCCGCAGCCAAGTAAGTTATGGGCAGGTCTCCAGTTGGAATGGTGGAGGTAGTTGAGCAGGGTACGTCTCTGTGACGAAACAAATGGGGGAATGGCTCAGGGGTGTCGGACTGTGCGAGGGATGGCTTGCCGGAGAGGTCTGTGGAGTTCGGCGCTGCACCCTCAGCATGGGGCAGTGACGGAACTTAGACCGACCTCGTCATTCTAGGAGACAGACACATGTACTCGGGCCGCTTTCGTGGTTCCCATCAGGATTCGCAAGGAGAGGCTATGTGGTCCGTCCGGTGACAATTGCAGGGCTTCACGCATCAAGCTGGCTGTTAATTGCGCTTCTGCTTGCGAGAGCGTCTTAATAAATAGGCAATGGTGCCTCTCTGCCATCTGGAAGCCGGTGACTCTATGATGGCGGCCTGACCCCAAAAGTGAAGCATCTCTATTGACCGTTCAGCGGCCAGGTCTAATATTATATATGTTCTATTTATAGGTCCTAAATACTAATATCCTCCTGGTGCCCAATTTCCAAGCGGTTTTTATAGTCTCTCTCTCTATATGGTTTATGTCTTAGGTATATCTATCTATTTGTAAAAAGTTATGAGGCCCAGGAACGCCTGGAGATCGGTTTTGTCTGTCTGAAGCGTCTTTAGTAGCCCTGTCACCTTCTTTTCTAGAGTTGGGATATGCCATGCTCATTAATTAAATAGCCCAAGATTTATATCTATCAGTTCTAACATTTCTCTTTCTATTTAGGTGCCTGATCTTCTATATAGCGTTGGTTAAGACTTCTTAGCCTGTCTCCAGCTGTGTTCCCACTTTTTTTCTCCGCTGAACCCGGAGTTATCTATCGGCGAAGTATCTGACTGACACCTTTGTGATTTGACCATACTAGTCTTGATGGCTTCTGAAAATAGGCAACCGGTAACACGAGGGTCTCTGTATTTATATATTGGCTATTACATTTGAATGCCCGGCTATCTATCTCGTTCTTTTTGGATCAATGATATCTGATAAGCTGTTGCTATGTTATTTGCAAATAGTTTCCTTGCGCGTCCTAGCAAGTTGCAATTAAATGTGTGCACTACTGACCACTGGTGTATGGTATCTGAGTGTGTTCAGGGGTTCCTTATAGTCCCATCTCAGACTCTCTATATTTTACCGGATATTACAATAGGGTTCTATTTGGCATAGGTCGACGGTTCTAAAAAACCCCTTGCGCTGTCAACTTATTCATTTTCTCTATATATTTTAGCGCATATATATATAACGTGTCTGATCTTTTAAGCTCTCTATTATGGTATTGCGTCTTGGATATATATATTGAAGATTGGGGTCCCTGGTATTATCTCTCTCTGATAATACATTTGGAATTCGTGAGAGTCCTCTCTTATTTTTTTAGGTTATTGCTCTCTTTGATACCTCATCCCGATTCCAAGGGAGGCGCAAACCATTGTTCCCTAGCAGCTAATTCGTTTGGTCAACATTATTCGTGATAGTTTAGGGCAGACTCGGCGTTGTTTAAATCAACAAAAAATGTAATTCAAAGGCCACTTTACAGTATTCTACTATGCACAAGGCTTTCTTTAGTTCTTTCTGCTCTGATGTTAGAATTAGTTATATCTTCTATGAGATGACGACTCGAGTGCTTCCATCTCGCAGGGCCCCTTCGATGCTCAACCTCATGAATTCTTGTTCTTTCCGCCTCCTTTTAACTGGTCTATGCGTTTTCTTCTCTGTCACCGGTTTTTATTTTCAGTTCCATCGGTTTGCTGGCTTGTCTTCCATCGTTGTCTGGGTGTGTTGTGCTGCGGCATCTTTTTTGGAACTATAGTTTCTTTTTTGTTTGGGCCCCCTTTTTGATATTACAAGCCCGGCGTCATCTTGTGCTCCAAAGGAATCTTGCGGATTCCAGACCCGCCAGGTCCTCTCGGCGCTCTGGGTTGATATGCCTCGCCGCACGCCTGCACATTGAGAAATTCCTGCCGATTCTTCCTACTTTTCGTTGCCATTTCCTATCTGAATAGCGTCTATGGACATCTTCGTTGTCGTCTTCAGTGTCACTTCTGGGTTTTGACGTCCTCGTGGTGTGGTTGTTTGCTGTGGGCTGTTTCTTTCTTCCCTCTGCCTTTCTTTCTCCCTACGTTTGGTGTTGCAGGTCGGAAACTGCGTTCATTTGTTCTCATTGTGGCTGCTACTTTTTGCTCTTTGGCGGCAGTTGGCCTCAGCAATTTGGCTCTCGACCACAGGTATATTCGGCCTTGTTGAGTAGCTTGCTCTGATAGGTAGAGTCTTCAGGCCGAGGACTACACGGGTCTCTCATATGCCTCATCCATGATTTTGAAACTCACATGTGCCCTGGTCCAATTGCCTCAAGGCCGCCAAAAGTCTGCAATGTTTCATCCTTCCTTCTGGTCCCTTTTGTAAAATTCATGTCATTTGATGAGATTTAGACCACCGGTGCATAGTGTGTTTGGAGCCATTCGTTCAGGTCGGGACCAGGTCATCTGCTGACACTCTGGGTTTTGCCAAGCGCCTTCACCAATTTGGGAATACTTTGCCGGTCCCAGGGCGTAAGGAAAGACAGCCCTCTTCCTTTGGAATTCCGGGAATTTCTTCCATCTTGTTGCTTCTAAGAACATTAAAGAAAGAAAGCGATCGATATACGATTCCCAATCCTTTACATCTGGATTGAAGGGTTGCGAGCCGCGCATTGTTACAGCCATCTTCTTATCCACTCAGTTTCAGATTGCCGTGTGCTTTGATCTCTGCTTTCTACGATGATCCCACCTTCATCGCCAACGTGTTTCTCATCTGGAAAGAAGTGCGGGGAGACCGCGGTTCCAAACAACAACTCTTTATTTTCAAACCACTAGGTAAAGAAACGGAACATGGCCCAAGCCATGGCAGCCCTTTATATAGCGGCTAGCCTGCCAGCTTGTGGCCAATGGCAGTTATTTAACCCTTCCCGCCGTTTGGCGGCTTTCCGGATTGTTTCCGAGTGAACCAATCCGTAAGTAGCCTTTTTGGCCAATCAGAATGAAGTACTTGGAACCTACCAAGTTCCGTACAGAACACTTCTGTATGAGGCAGCAAACGATCAAAATCTTCATCATTCTCAACACAGAGCTCTTGGAATAATCGAACATTGAGAGCATGTTTAATTTTGTTCATAATTTTATCATAATATCAAAATTAATAATTTTGTTCACTGCAGTAATGACGGTGTGTAATGACTTATTCAAGCGATCACTGAGGTTTTTTGCAACCAGATGTTGGTGATAAACGACACAGTGAATGATAAAGACATTTGGCACTGCTTTTTTCAAGTAAGCAACACACCCACAGTAGCGTCATTGATAGCGTCAATGTGTGTAGCGTCAACAGTGTGTAGCGTCAACACACCCACGGTAGCATCACAGTCATTGATGGTGCTCCATCAGTTGCACAAGCAAATATGTTGGTTAGTGGAATGTCCTTGTCTTTGAAGAACTGCTCAACAATATGAAATATTGACCCGCCTTTAGTATCTGTATTTAGTTGCCTTGCAAATAACTCTTGAGTCAAACTTCATCTTCAATAAAGTGGACATAAGTAAGAAGCAAATATTCATTGCCTGGCAAAGTTGATTCATCCAACTGTAATGCAAAGTCTGTTGTCCATAGTGTGCTTCACAATACATCTTCCACATTCTCAGCCATTTCATCTATGCCTCTTTGAACTGAATTGTTGCTGAGAGAAATTGTCTTAATTATATCATGTGGTGACTTATGCAAAACAGTATTCAGAACCTCACTAATGTCTGATAGGATGAGTTCTTCACCAATAGTATGTGGCTTTCCAGACTTAGCAATCAGCAATGAAATGTATGATGCATGCAAACCATCAGTGTTTTGTTGGGAAGTATTAGAAAACATGTGAGACAGTGTGGGGCGCTTTTGAAATTGTTACGAAGTGATTGAAAAAAAGTTAGATTCTTATCTGCTTTGTCAGGATGTGCCTTCTTCAAATGTTCGTTCAGTCTGGAAAGCTTCATTGCTTCATTAGAAAATACTTTCCCACATATTCGGCACTGTGGCAGCTGCTGGTTTGATGATGCTGGTATAAATCCGTACTTCAGATACTCCACACTATGTACATTTCTTCTTTGATTTTTCTGCTTCTCTCATTTCTGCTCTGAAAATCAGAATATTTACAATATGTGTATGTTCATATCTGGTTTGAAAAGAGTTACAGTTATGGGGTGGGGTTTAGTAGAAACCTGCTTTTTTAAACCAAATACAAGTGGTCCTTGCTTAATGGCCGGTTGCTTGGCAAGTGTCCTAATATTTATGACTGCTCCCCAGAGCTATTTGACCTGTTTTGGAGTTTTGACAGCCATGCACACACATACTCACACACTCCCTTCTANTAGAATCGGCAAAGCATCTCTGATTAGATTCTAGAAGTGAATAGAATCTAATCAGAGATGCTTTGCTGATTCTTGTTCATTTGTTTTATGTCCAAGTGGAATGGTGCACCAAATCAATGGGGTGAGCCTGAGAGAAGGAAAGAGAGAGAGAGAAAAGAAAGAGGTAAAGAGAGAGAGAGAAAAGAAAGAAGGAAGAAAAGGGAAAGAAAGAAAAAGGACAAAGAAAGAATGCGGGAGGGAGGGGGGAGCGAGAGAGAAAAAGAGACAGAGAGAGCTGATGCATCAGATTGAAATGAGGTCTAATTTAGAGGCCCTTTCCCACTTTGAAACATCTTTGCCAGCCTATTTGCCAGCACATTGAAACATCTTTGGCTTCTATTAAAGGTTTTCTGGACAAAACATGGTCAGGACTATCAGGAAGCTCTCACATTTTGTTGAGGCTTAAACAGGATCCATAGGACCAGATCTCCACCCTAAAAAATTACTTTTCCCCAATGTATTATAGTGCCAATTCTGAAGAAGACAAAACCAAAATGTACTGGTAAATTACAAGGAGAACACACACACACACAAACACACCCCCTTCTAACCCTCCTGGAGCAGGTGATTGGACTAGAATAGACATCTCATTATCTTTCTTCCTCCCTCCCTCCCTCCCTCTTTATTTCTTTTTCTTTCTGTCCTTTCCATTCCCCCGCCTTTCTTTGTCTGTCCCATTTTCTTTCTGTCCCTTTTTTCTTTATTTTCTTTCTCTCTTTCTTTCTCTCAGGTTCACCCCATTGATGCTGCATGCTCCTGTGGGGCCTCGCCTTGAATGCAGCAGCAGCAGACATTTGAAAAGGAGAGCAAACCCACTCTGGCTTTCCTCCACTCCCGCCACCACTGCGTTTGAGGCAGGCACGTTGGGAAAGTGGAGGAAAGCTGGAGTGGGCTTGCAGAGTGTACCTCACTTAGATCAGATGGTGGTAGGAAGGCAGTGTGGGTGGGCGGGCTCGCCGGCTGGCTGGCGCTGGTAGCGATGGTGGGTGGGAAAATGGGAAATGAGCACACATGCACTACATAAGGAGTGACTGAGCGGGGCAGGCAGGAAATGTTGTCATGATTTTTGCGCATGCGTGCAATTCATCCATGTGCAATAAGGACTGACAACAGAAAATGGAGGAGGCGGCAGGGCTGGCCAGGGGCCCTTTTTGCCGGTTCTTCAACCTATTGGAACGGTAACAACGGTTCTTGTGAACTGGTAAAATCTCAACCCTGAATTGTGCCCTGAGAAGGTCCCACCTCCAGCACCCTCCTGCCACCTCTTACCGCCCCCTAAGGCATCCCATCCCCCCCCAGGGGTGGTACTGCCTACTTTGGGAACCACTGGTTTATATCATCTTCCTATGTCTCTAGGTTTGTGATGGTGAACCAATGGCATGCATGCCAGAAGAGGCAAACAGAGCCATATCTGCCGGCACATGAGAGTTCACCCAGAATAGACCCACTGCGCATACGTGCACCCCCACTAGCCAATTGTTAGGCATCTGCCATGCATACACGGGGAAATGTGAGAACATGCACAGAGGTGTGTGGCATGGGGGAAGTTAAACACATGTGTAGAGGCATACAGTGTGGAGGGGTCACATGCACATGGGGGTGGGGGGGGTCATACGCGTATTGCATTATGGATGCAGGTATGCTTGTGCATATTTTCGGAAGGCGATGAGGAAAAGGTTAGCCATCACTGCTCTAGGTGCTCAGCAGCCCATTGGCTTTCCATTGGGAATCCATGTTAAAGATGTTGGGCAGATGTTGTGCAAATGCCAATAGGGGCTTCCTGGATTTGTGAGTCTTCCTGCTGATCAATAGAATAGAGCTGGAAGGGACCTTGAAGGTCTTCTAATCCAGTGCCCTGCTCAAGCAGGAGAAATACCATCTCAGACAAATGAGGAAGGTTGGCATGCACTGGTAGGAGTGAGTTGTTCATAATTTTTCTGTATTCTCTCACTAAAGCATCTTGCCTTTGTAAAGCTGCAGTGTTATAAGGCTCAGAACAGGAAGCCAGGAAATTGGAACGGTTTTAATACATCCAGTTATAATCCTCATGGTGTCATTGAGTCTGGTGTCTATCTTACTAGTAGTATGGGAGCTGTTAAGCCATACAGGGACACAGTATTCGGCTGCTGAATAGATCAGGGGTCGCCAACCTTTTGGACCTCAGGGACCACCAAACTCATAATTTTAGATCCCAGGGACCACTAACCGGTTCTGTGGGCGTGGCCTAATTTGTAGGTGTGGCTTGGTGGTCATGTGACCGGCTGGGCGTGGCTTGTGTATAAATATTATAAATATTTAATTTTTTATAAAAAAGAGCAACTTTTACCCAAAATCGGGCAAAGCAGGCAGGCAGATTGAGTTGCTCACACAATCACAGATTCATTCAGAGATCTCTCTCTCTGCCATTGGCTAGCTCAGTTTGTCTCATAAAATTTGCTTGCACTCATAAAATTTGCCAGCAAGCAAACTCACAAAATTAATTCAAAAAACTATGTATGTAAATATTGATTTTTTTTATAAAAAAGAGCAATTATTACCCAAAAGCAGGCAAAGCAGGCAGATTGAATAGCTCACAGAATCATTCAGTGATCTATCTATCTGCCATCAGCTAGCTCAGTCTCTCA
Source organism: Laticauda laticaudata (assembly GCA_004320025.1). Classification (NCBI taxonomy): domain Eukaryota; kingdom Metazoa; phylum Chordata; class Lepidosauria; order Squamata; family Elapidae; genus Laticauda; species Laticauda laticaudata. Next base: position 10,559 of record BHFT01007625.1, read on the forward strand.
AATTTGCTTGCTGTGAGTCTGCACTGAATTTGCTTGCAAGGACAGGTTCAGCTGTGCTTAAAAGCAAATCCAACCATTTCCTGCTTCCTACCTAATCTAAATCTCCCAGCACAGCAGAACAGATGATGGTCGGAAACAAGAAAAATAGTAATTTTAGCAGGCAAGTTTGCCGGGTAAGGAGTGAGTGAGCAGGAAGCGTTCCTGCAGGCCATGTGGGCAGCACAGCCTTGTGTTTCTGTGCAGCCTGGATTAATTGCTCTGGAGGAATGCTCTGGGGGTGAGATTTCTCAGCGGCCCACCAGTGGGCCACGGCCCACCGGTTGGTGACCGCTAGAATAGACCAACCTTAGGGCTGATGACCTGAGGTGGAAGCTGAACCGCCTCATTCAGATTATCCAATAGAGGGATAACCTTTAATTATTCAACCAACTTCTGCAACTATGCTTTTCATTTTCTTTATTGTGTCAGAGAATCCTCCAGTACTTTAAAGGTTCTCTTCTAGAGTATGTGGATTTTCACTGACTGATTCTGTGCCATCAGATCAATTCTTGGCACCCATAGATAGATTTCCTCCATGGTGATCTGTCCCTACCTGATCTTCCAACAGTAAAGCTGGTTTCAATGGTCGAGCTTAAAAGGACAGCCTATCTATGGCTGAAATTTCCATTGCAACTAATTTCTTTTATATATATATAAAAGTATCAATACATAGCTGAGAAACTAAAGGTTGGCAACATGATATCCATGCTGTTTAGCACTGTAGCATTGTAAAACAATCCATCCGAAACAAGAATCTGACACAACGTATTTCACCCACAGCACTTTTTTTTTTAAAAAATGTGTTTATATATCCAATTTCTATGGCTATTTATTTTAAACAAATGACTCTGGGCATAATTTGTGTTCCAGGATGTGCCTTCGCTTTGTTCTATACCAGATTTTCCCCAATGTGGAAGTCTTAAAGTTGTGGCCATTTTAGCAATGGCTGATATTTCTGTGAATTGAAGATTTTTTTAAGACATAAAAGGACATAAAGATATGAAGGATATAAAACATAAAAAGGACATAAAAGGAACATAAGACATAAAAGGCATGAGGATGGCTGGTCCTTTCCTAAGCATCACCTGTTGTGAAAATATGAGATATGAACCTCAAGAGAAATATCTGTCTCTTCCTGCATTGACATATTTAGATTTAAGTCTTTGTTGGTAAAATGTAGAATTTTTCAAGTTGGTAACAGTATAACTAGTCCCAAATATATCATCTGATGATTGGTGTAATTTAGATAGTACTTTGTGCTAATATAATACATCTGAAAAATCTCAACCCAAATGAGACATTTTTATATTATTAAATCCAGATCAAGTCATTCATGTGAACAAAAATCCATCAACTTTCCTAAAATGAAGCCATTTGAAGTGATAGACAAATCAGTAATGAATACAGTACTCTGTAAGGAGATATATATATATGTATGTATGTATGTATGCTGTTTAGCTTCCTTCGGGTATTATCCCACGTCATTGTAGTGCTTTTAAAGCTGTAGCAACGTTTCAGCAGAATCTCATAGAACGTTTCAGCAGAATCTCATCTGCCATCATCAGGCTTCTGTATTGAGTTTGTATATGGGTCATACAAACTCAATTTTGTCTGTTTGAAGGCATTCTTGATGTGATGCCTGTGTAGTATCTTACTGATTTTATCTGTAGTACCTCTTATGTAGGGCAAAACAGCTGTTCCATAGGTCTGTTGATCTTCTAGGTCTCTGTTATGTCTTGGTGTGTTTTTGTGGATCAAGTTGGTGATTTTGTTTTGTGGAAGCCATTGGCTGTAATACTTTAGTCAGGGTGCATAGTTCAGTCTTATATGTGTCTTGTCTGCCAGGCGTTTGGTTGGTAATTAGTGTTTAGCCACGGAATTTATCTGTGCTGGGTGGTGGTGGGATTGGGCGTTGAGGTAGCGTGTTGTGTGTGTTTTCTTCTGGTATGCGGTGTGTCCCAGTGTGCCATCTGTTCTTTTGTATATTAGTACATCTAGGAATGGTAGTTGTTTGTTTATTTCCGTTTCCATGGTGAACTTGATTTTGGGGTGTGTGTGTGTTTCTTCTTGGTTATTTTTCTAGATATGTGGTTGGGTCTGTGTTTATAGGTTTGTATGTGGAGTCTTGGAGTAAGGTCTGTCAATTTTTTCATAGTCTTTTCTGTCCATTACTACTGTGGCACTTTTTGTTAATTATTTTTTGGTGGTTTCGGTGTGCATAAGATGTGAGTAACTGGTGTCTTATTCTGTCAGCTTCGCTCTGCATTTAATTTGGTTAGGCTGGATTCTACTGCACATATGATGGATTCTGTTGGGATTTTTTTGGGTGCTATGGCATAATTGAATCCTTTGGATAGAACTACAATGACGTGGGAAAATACCCAAAGGAAGCTAAACAGCACAAATGGAAGTACCCGCGAGAGCTTAAAAAAAAAAACACCATATTATATATATATATAATATATGTTTTTTTAGCTCTCGCGGGGGTACTTACATTTGTTGCTGTTTAGCTTCCTCTCGGGTATTATCCCACGTCGTTGTAGTTCTGTTAAAGTTGTAGCAACGTTTCAGCAGAATCTCATCTCCATCTCAGAAACCACAGGTCACAACATCAACTTCAATGGCACTAAACCCTAGCCACTATAGAAACCCAGCCACAGAATCATAGAGAAGCCATAGAGATTGAAAAAAGACCTGAAAGCATGAATAGAAGAGATGATTCACCTATATATATGTATATGTATGTATAATTTTGTTTTCTTTTTAATGTTTCTGTTTATCTGTGCTTGCTAGGTTGTTTTTAAATTGGAAGACATGATTATAAAAAATATAAAATCTCCTTACTAAATCATCCCTATGGTATAAAAAAAACATTCCCAAGAGAGGGAAAATGGAACAAATTGAAAGCTACACTTAGATGAATTTAAGTCTCTTTCGGTAACTAAGAACTGTATTCCAATTACTGATAAAGTAAAAGGTAAAAAGAAAAAGAAAAACAAATCAGAAGAGAAGCCAGAACAGAATTAGGATGTAATGTAAACTGTAAAAGTTCCTCAAAAGTTCATTTAGACTATGCACTAAGAGAAAGCAAAATACAAAGCGGCCAAAAGTAGAAAATATGAAATATAACATTGAAAATGGGAAATTGTGAGTTTAAGTCCTGCCCTTGGCATGAAAGCCAGCTGGTGACTTTGGGCCAGTACTCTCAGTACATCTCAATTCACAGAGTTGTTGCAGTAGGAAAAATAGGATATGTTCGCTGCCTTGAGTTATTTGTTAAAATAAAGGCCGGATATAAACAAATAAAAGATTAAATGCCAAAGTGACAAGGGGAAAATATATCTTAAATCCAAAACAAAGAGAAGGCATGCATGAAAGATGCAGGCAGACATTTCCCAAATTCACATAAAGGGGGGAGACAGATTAAAGTATAATGAGGCTTGCAAGATTCTGTTACCATAGTCAAGTATTTCAACATACACATTTATTTTATTTTATTTATTTATATTATTTTATTTTATTCCCCCTTCCTCCCAATCCAGTAATAAAAACCCTGGGTACCTTACAAAGTTAAAAACATACAACTATACAAAACCTATACACAATACAAATAAAATACTATAAAAATACTTACAACTCAAGATGGGGAGGGAAGGATTAGGATGAATGGGGGAGATGAGATGTGTTATTAATCTATCAACTACCCTCAATGTAGAGCCCCCCTCATCCCCGATTGGAGCCCCAAGACAACTGGCTGAGCCAGCTCTTTAAACTCTTGTGGAAGGTCAGAAAAGTTGGAGCCAAACTCACTCCCTGAGGGAAGATGTATGGAGTTAATTTCTTGGTTTGGTTCATGTATAATAGGACTGACACAAGTCTTAAATTAGCTGAACCAGAAGATATATCCTCTTAGAAGTGAAGAAACAGATTTTATACGATATAGTGAATGTCAGTCCTTTCTCTACCGCCACAGTTCAATCTTATTTGTTGCTCAATCAGGGTTTAACAAGTGGGTTGCCTAGTTTTCCTTGACTTCCATTATTGCAAGTTAAGACTCTTGACTTTATTGGGTTTCTGAGTCAAATCATCGCAACGCCAAAAAGTCACTCTTATAGCCAATAAGTGCTAAAGATAAAACGGAACAGTGGAAACACTTGCAAAGGTAAGGGGCCACATGAGAAACTGGGACTGTTGTGGAGGGCAACTCCAAGCACTGCACAGGTGCAGAAAAAGTGCTTTCCCTTCTTCCTCATCTCCTGCCGCCTGAAGAAGCACATGATGAGTGTGCAGAGCCGAACCTGACTTGTTTTTTTCTCCTGCAGCAGCATGCTTATTTGTTTGATTTCTAATTTCTGATTCACCTTACGTGGGCTGGACAGGAATAACCAAAGGGTCAGATGTGGCCTGGCTGCTGTAAAAAAAAAATATCAAAGCTATCAATTCCTGGGTCATACCTGTGCTGTGATATATTGTTGGGCAGTTAATAACTATCCAAGTGGGATTGAACAGTTTGGACCAAAAAACACTGAAGCTAATGACTATTCACTACATATTACAACTCTATAGTGATATTGATAATTTATACCTGCTATGCAGAACGAGAGGCAGAGGATTATTTCAAGATAAACAAGCTATCAAAGAAGAAAAGCATGCATTGTGCAGGAAATAAAAAATAAAAGCATGAATATACAGGAATTAAAACATGAATATCAACGTGTAATAAAAACCCATACAAAATTCCAGCAAAGAAAAACATGACATGATAAATTTCAACAAAAAATCAAAGGGAAAGTGGCTAAAGGTATAACCTGGCAAAGCTTACAACTGGTACATTTAAAAAAGAAACTGAAGGCTTGATTTTGGCTGCTCAAGAGCAAGCTATTCAAATTAATACAATCAAGGCCAGAATTGAAAATAGTCAGATGATTCAGAGTGCAAATTGTGCCAAGAGGCAAAATAAAGAGTAGATTATATGCTCACTTCATGAACAAACTGATTATAAACCAAGACATAGCACAGACAATAAAACAATTCACTAGAAGATTTGTAAAAATTATTATGTGTTAATAAAAACGGGGGAACACAGAGTGAAAATCATCAGATTAAAATACTGTAGGATTTCTGAATACAAACTGATAAAGTCTTAGCTCATAGCACACCAGATTAAACTGTGGTTGAAAAAAAGAAAGTGTGTTCTGACCCAACCGGGTTCGCAAAGAACAAGCACTAACCCTAACCCCACCTTTTTAGGTTTAATAACAAATTCTGTTCTGAAGGCTGTTTTTCACTAATTAGTTTCGACAAGGATGAGCCTTGCCAAGTTGTTTGTCAAGGCTACAAAAAACCCACAGATAAGAACTAATTTACAAGATTCTCCCAAACACGAACTAAAATGTTTCCCAGTTGAGCTTAAGAGCTTCTTTGCTATCTGCAAAGGACACTTTTCCAAACCTGGCTTTTATCCTCTTGAGGGAGGGGCCATTACCTTGCAGCCTTACTCCCGAGTCACCTGTGCTGCTGTAATTGTTTTTTCCTCCGAGTAAATCCTTCATGCATGTGCACTTGGCACAGGCTCCTTGGGAATTTCCTCATCATTGCTGCTAGCCCCCACAATCTCTGAAGGCAGCAGTCCACTCCCTAATGGTCCTGGCCCTTCATCAGAGTCCTTGCTCTCCTCAGCCATCTGCACATGCTGCCGGCTAACCACAACAAAGTGTGGTTAATTAATGTGATCATACAATGAGATAATATAATAAAAGACAAAGAATTGGAGAAGTTCACAAAGTATCAAAATCTGAAAACTGAAGTTCAAAGATTGTAGCATAAACTGTCTATGTCTATTCCAGTAGTTGGTACACTAGATATTGTACAAAAATCTCGGACAGCACTTAGAATTTCCATTTGTCAATTACAAAAGGCCATACTACTTAGATTTGCACACATACCATGTCAATACATTATGACATCCAAGGTTTTTGGGAAAAATTTGATGCATATGAAGGACAAAAGAACAGCTAAAGAAGGACTCCCGGTTTGCGGGGCTTCGGCAGCAGGCAGGAATCCGCGATCGTGCACGGTTTCTGCCTGGGCTGGCCACCAGAGCGCCCCGAGCCAGCTGGCTTTGGGGCTAAGCCACCCCGTAGAAGTCAGTGAAGACGGGGGAGACTCCAGCAGGGTCGAGGAAAGCCTTCCCAGCTGGCTAAACTCCCTTTCCCGAAGGCATTAGAGCGGCGGTCAGAAATGGCCACCTCAAGGAAGCCCTCATCCCAAAAAGAATGTGCAGGAGGAAGAAAATGCTGAAGTGAAAGTTTTCGCTGACCGGGATAAGAAGAAACAATTAAGGCATCCTGGAACTTAAACTTTAAAAAAAAAAAAGATACATTGCTCCCAAAGAAGCAACTTGGAAGCAGCGAATGAAAGTGAAAAGGGAAAGTTGTTTTTTTTTTCACTATCCTTCATTACGGTGACAGCGAACAGAGATGAATGAGAAATCGGAAAAATCTGCTTTGGCATCAACCAGGTAATTTAAACTGGAAAAATTAATTGCCAAGGGGATAATTTAAAACTTTGAATATTAAAAGGAAAAAAAAAAAAAAAAGAAAATGTTTTCTTTTGCTGTAAGTGGGAAGGCAGAGAGGAAGAGAATAAAGAAACAGGATTGGAAGGCAGGAGACTAGGCCTGGAATGCTTAAAATCTAAAGTTAAATTTTAACAGGACTGCTAAAAGATACATTTTAACCTGGCATACTTTGTAACTAAATACCCAACACCAGAAGAGAAAGGTGAAATAACAGAGAAGAAAGTGTAAAAAAGAAACAAGTCTTGTGTGTATTGATTGTTTCAGTGACTTTGGGAAACTCTTGGAGAATTTATTGGAAGGATTAAAAAACCACTTTGGGCGTTGGTTGTTTTAAAAGAAAGAAAAAACTCTATCATAAGATGGGCAATCCACTTGTGAACGGACTTGAACAAATAGAATTTATAAAAAAAATAAAGCAAGGAACAAGAAGGGAGGTCTCCTGTTCCAATTTTTACAATTTCTTAAAATGGCGATCTTTACATACGAGAAAACTACAAAGACCTACACAACAAGGAAGATTTGGGACAAAAGAAGAAGCATCTTTAACGAACAAGTAATTTACTTGGGTAAGAAGAGGGAAAGCGGGGAAAGAACAATGGAGGAATTTGAGACCTTAAAAACACACAACCAAAAAAGGGAAAAATAAGGATGAAACAGGATATAACGGTGAGAAGCCAGAGTAGAAAAAGGAATACAGAAAAAGGGAAATTGAGATGGGAAGCAAGGGAGTAAAAAAGGGCAGACAGAAGACGAAGCCAAAGGAGGAGGAAGGGAAACGAAGCGTACTAAGGGTGTGCAAAGCAAGATGTAAAAGAAACAGGATTTATTTAGAGATAATGGGTAAAAATTTAATTGAAAAAGGGATTCTGCAAAGGTACATCATGATTGTTGTTTGTTGTATTTGGTATTTTAAGAAATTATATTAGGAAAATTGGAAATCAACGTTTATGATTATAGTGAAAACATTTCTGAATAAAATAAATGGAATGAATTAAAGACGAGGAAATTAATTTAGAAAGGCAAATGGGAAAAGTTTTTATAGATAATGTTTTAAAATGCAAGTGAATGTGAGGGGGAAGTAATCATTGAAAGTTTATAAGCATTTTCCCATAGAAGGCATGATAAACCTATTTGAAAAGTAATTGTGTAAATTATTCTAAATTAAGGATGGAATAATTTAACATTAAATGATAGAAGTTGAATTGGTATTGATCATTGTTTTAATTAATAGTTATATTTTATACTTTTCTTTTTCTTTTTAAAATGTAGTGTTCCTAGCTTTAATGTACTACGCAGAATCCGAATGGAAGTTTACGTTTTATATTAAGTGTTATAATTTTAGCGGAGAAGATATAAAGGTGTATGACTACTCACAATTAGTGACATACAGGAGGAATTTGTGTTTAAGAAGAAAAGAATAATAGATAGCTGAAATAGACAGAGCCAAAAGAATATAAATACTAATTGACTTACTGATTTGAGATGAAACAAATAAAAATAAAATAAGAACAGTTTAACAATGAGGGGAGGAAGCATATAGCATAAATGTAGAATGTAAGATAAAATATGGAAGGTAGAATAAAAATGAGGCCCAGAATTTTGAACTGGTGTCGTGGTACAAAGATCGGTGTTATCCCGGCATCAGGCTGCTTTCAAGAAAGAGAGGTTTTATGTTTTCATGTTCTGTGTTGCTGTCTTGTCTATGCTTTCGTTTCTACAACTAATCAAAAAAAAAAATTCAAAAAAAAAGAAAAAAAGGGAACACCGCTGAAGACACTGGCAGCTGTGATTTCACACTATTTGTTGGCGCACTTATTAACTGGCGACCATATCAAGTTTTGGGAAATTGAGAAGATTAAGATACTTATGAGGACTTTAAGATCCAAAGCAGAATTCTTGTTTATGATGAATTAAATATTATTGAAAAGCAATAAAGTAATCATCACATGGTATTGCGTATAAAGGATGATTTAGTCAATTAAGGAAAAACAAAATACAAAATTAGCAGGGCTTGCAGATTGAAAGCTAAAACGACTTTGGCGGGCAAGATTGTGACTGTAGAGGCCTCTCAGAGCAATATCTAAAACCCCCTCAACATTGTGGAATATATTGAATTAAGAATCCACACTGAACCGCCAAAGCATGGGCAGCAATATATTTATATTGGAGCAAATCATATAAATTTGCTCGCCCATGATTTTTGACTCTATCAAAGCATCTCATTGACACAAATTTTGACAGGATGATCTGCTGGATATGAAAATGCTAAAAAGAGGATTAAAATATTTGTATTTACTCTTCCTATGTATGATTTCATGTTATTGTGAAACAACTGAAGGCTGCAATTGGACTTGCGTAAAAGCACAAAGAATTCAACAAAATTATCAGTGGAATGCAATTTGGCACTGACAGCGGTTGCTGCAAACCATTGCATAAAAAACCTGGGCAAAATTGCTGAAGGATGATGAAATATAACTTGATAATGAACAGTATTGATAAGCACTTTGAAAAAGGCCTAAAAAATGTGGGAGTTTTTGAAGCTCTCTATATTTATTAAGAAACCAATAATAAGAACAGAAGTTACCCAGCGTACTATATACTCGCATATAAGGCCAATCTCGCATATTAGAGCCACCATTAAAAAACTCGCCGGCCCCAAAATGAGGAATTTTGCAAAAACTCGCAGTATAAAGCCGACCCCCACAATCCATAGTGTTACAAACCCCTGATCTCAACGTCAAGTGCTCCACGTCAGACAAAGATTCTGGGAGGACAGGGCTTTTGGTTGCGACTTCCCTGAACAGCAGAAGGTGCAAAGCCCAGAGGGAAAAGGCTCCGGGGGGCAAAAGTTGCGGCTCACTCTTCCATCCAGGGAAGAAAGCAAATGGCGCCCGACTTTCGCTGCACGTTTTACTTGGACGGCGTAGGATGCTGCTTAAGGGACCATGCGAGGGCTTCGCAAAGGGCCCAGGCAAAGGCTGCAGCACGCTTAGCGTGCGGCGACTTGGCTCCACAGCGACTTGCCTGGAGCAGTGACTTAGGCGTCGGCGCTTCGCATGATTGAGAGTCTTGGCCTCTCATTGCACGAGCCAGCTGCCCGCACCGGCGAAGCCGCTGCCACGCGCTTCCCCGCCTCTCCATCGAGTCTCCCCAGCCTGATGGCCGGGTACAAGCCGCTACCCCCGGCGAGGCGATTGAGATCTTGGCTCTATCATGACCGAAAGCCCCGCTTGCCGGCCAAAGTCCGCTGCCCGCCGCTTCCCGCAACCTCCCATCGAGTCTCACCCAGCTGAATTGGGCATGTACAAGCCGCTGCCTTGGTGAAGGCGAATGAGTTCTTGGCTCTCATCAGCGCGAAGTCGCTTGCCCATCGTACGAAAGATGCGATAGATGAGTCTTGCGCTCTCCATCGGGCACGAAGCTCGGGCAACTTTCGCGTAAGATTGAAGGAGCCAAGACTTCTCATCACCTTCGCCGGGCAGCGGCTTGTACAGCTCAATACAGCTGGGAGACTCAGGCATGGGCAGGCGGGGAAGCGTGTTGGCCAGTTTGGCTTCGTACACCGGGGCAGCTGGCTTGCGCGTGTATTGAGAGCCAAGACTGGCTTCGCGCGATTGAGAGCGCAAGACTCTTCATCGCCTTCGACGGGGCAGAGGCTTGTAAACAGCCAAATCAGGCTGGAAGACTTGATGCGAGGGGAAAGCGGCAGGCAGCGCTGTCGCCGGGCAGCGGCTTCATGGGATGAGAGCCAAGACTCTACATTCACTTTCTGTGGGCAGCGGGCTTCGCACGATGAGAAGCCAAGACTCGTCGCGCACGCTAAGTCGTTGCTTCCACGCCAAATCTGGGATTTATCGCGTATAATGCCGACCCCCGAATTTGGGCGGGAAAAAAGCGTTCTAAAGTGGCTTTATAGTGCGAGTTGAATATACGGTAATTCCTATTCAAATATTGTAAACCAAGTTTCATAAATTTTAAAATCAATGTAAATTATGAAAGCCAATCTAGTCATGGGCAAATCCTGTTTAGATTCTTGATTATACAGCAGCACCTTGATAGATACTGATCACTTGGATCGGGAAAAAAGAGACTAAGGCGATGTATATCTCTGACACCTAAAAACCCATATTTGATACAGTTTACTTTACACAAGAGGCCTAGAGGACGCAGAGGATTCTTCTTCCAGGTGAACCAACTATGGAAGGGAAAGAAAAGCATGGTATTGAATGACTCCATCAAGACACAATGTGATGAAACTCTTTTTGAAAGGAAGTCAATCAAGGAAAAATCTCTGAAAAAAAAAAAAAAAAAGAAAAAAGTGAGAGCTGAATGATAGAAAAGAAACAATTGAAAAACTGGGTATCTAAACTGTAATAGAATAAGCCAACACAGGTTCAAGTGGAGAGAAAGGGATAAAAGGAAAAAGCCCAATTAATAAACCACAACATAGAGTGTTGGTGAAAATTCAGGACGTGTTAATCGAAAACAAACAGAAGTGACTTTATTTTGATGACGTTAGACGACAGGTCTGCACCATAAATTGCTGCAGAAAATTCCAGTTGTACAGCGGCCCGCGGTGCCCACTGCACTTACGGATGCAAGAGGGATTGTGAAACGACATTGAAAAAAAATCCATTGGGAAAGATGCTACTGACATCCGTTGTGTACTCACTGCTGCATCACGTGTTTCACTATGCCCTCTTATCCGTTCAAGAGCATCCGTTCCCAGCAACAGGATTTCATCCGCTCGTTAAGAAGAGTTTTGTGAGCCTGCACAAAACTTTGTGAGCGGTGAACTACTTTCCCCGCCATACGATGTACATCCGCAACATTATACCATAGGCAAACTAAAAACATTCTTATGTCCATTAATCATCGCATGTAATACATCCGCTGCTTTATCCTCTCTGCATCCTCTTGGCCAATCCCCAACTCCGATCGCTGCAGTCTGTAAGACGGAAAGAGGGAGGAAAGCGAATGGTACACGAAACGTCTAACATCAGCGTAGGTTAGTAGCATGGCAAAAATAAGAAAGCGATGTTAAGAGTGGAATGCCGAGCCTTATCGGTATATAAGTAAAGTCATTTCAAGAACAGACAAAACGTTGTGTATCTCGGGATGATTCTCGTATCATGATCTTAGCGATGTCTGGAGTATGTTCTAGAGTATGAGAAGGACACCTAAGTGGACAACCTATATTTTTTCGTACTAAAAAGGGGGGAGACAACATCATACTGAATCCCACTATGAGTCCAGCAGCCGTGGTGTACATACTTCCTGCTTCAACGCCTTTGTCTTGGTCTTTCAAGATCATCAATTGTCATCATCCGATGAATGATTGAAACAGTCCGTTATGATAAGCTTGCGCTCATTCAATCTACCCAGAACCAAAAGCTGTTCAGACTGTTATTCAAGTTTATAGTACAGAAGGAGAAGAAGAGACATCCTAGAGCTGTGTGGGTCCGAGGAATGGATTGTGAGAAGAATGGAATTGGACTGTATGACTTAGTTGATGGGGGAGCTGAGGAATGAAGAACCCTCGTGCATTCCAGACCCATTCAATGAGGATGCCACCAGCCATTTTGGCACGAACCTGTTAGAGCGTCTTGGAGACCGTCAAGGTAGTATAACCAGCCTCTCCGAGCAACCAATTTCCTGTCCCGAACCTGGACTCCTGGATTGAAGGTGGGCATTGACTCTGTAAGTCACCTGGCCGTCTGGAACCTACAGTACAGAACATGGGCATATGCGTGGAGGGTTGCCGCACACACGTACAGCGATCAGCAAAAAGTGATAGACGAAGTAGGTCACACACCATCATTGAACGAAATTTGTGGAGGAAGTCTCCTCCAGTGCCGCCGACCACTGGCAAAAGGGCTGGAGCGAAAACTTGCAGAAGAGTGGTATCAGAAGTGGAAATTCCCCACACCGTTGGAGGCAGTATAGATGGGGAAAGCACGTGGCCTGGCAAAGCTTCCAGCCCAAGTTGGGGATCCAACTTTAAATTAACACTACCAAGGGGCTTCTCAGTGATCATTCCTCTTTTGCCATGCGGTTGATGTGACTACAGCTTCATCATACATCGATGCTTCAGGCAATGGCGTCTCAGCTTCAGATGGGCCAGTATACGAACGCAAGTGACGCTCAAGGATGGGCTTGGAACGACAACCTCATCATGGGTTGTCCAGATCCAGAGCCCCTACCCCAATGACACAACAACAGATGTTGCCCTACTTTCATCGTGCACGGGTAGGATGACAGCGATCTCTCCGCTCAGAACCTCCCACCTCATGACAGCCGTTACACTTCAGATACCATCAGCCCCGTGATCAGAGAGGATCTTTCAACTCCAGGCTGTCCACGGAAGCAATGGTGTGGTGAAGAACGCCTTTCCGGTCACTCCTGGGCTCAATGCAGTTCCAGCATACTTACTCTACCATTCATGCAGGCATGATCACAAAGACTGTGAAGGTAGTCAATCGCTGGACAGCCTGCTGCCCGATGCCATGCACCAATCTCATAGCGCAACCCGCTAACCTCAGTATTGGCACGAAGACAGGACTTTGTCCAGGACCCATTTCCAACAAGGGAATGCGGACATGGACGCTGCGTGATGAGACAGGCAAGGACGTAAACCTGATGAGACCACCTGTGGATGTACAGAGGTCCCACAACAGAAGCTTCCACATGGAAGGGAAGAAGGCAGCGCAAACCTGTCCCTGAGACACGTGCAAACAGCTTCGCGCATCCCAGCTGGAAGTGAGCTGGCGTGGGCAAGACGAGAGGAGTGACTAGATGGGCTTAATGCATAGCTTCCTCTTGAAACTCTGTCGACATAAACTGGAATGAGATGTGTTGCCATGTATTGTTGAAGTTGGTGCCTCACACATGAAATGGAGGCATTAATAAATTTTGTTTATTTTACGAATAGGTGGTTTGACGCGAAATTGAATAAATTGTTATTGATAATAAAGAATCCATATTGTGGCACGCTGGGCATTGTGACCATGAACAGTCCCTATGATGCGTGCTTGCCGACTGGAGGTTGTATTTCTATCCCACATACTATCCTGTATCTATAACCACCAGCATGCAAAGGCTGAACCATTTTTTTCAAAGTTTTTTCACCAACACTTTATTAAGTTAAACAAAAAAAAGTAGGGGCTGAACCAAGGTGCGTTCAGCAAAGATTAACCTTTGTTAACTTTCTTTAGGTAAAACTTAGGATGAACTTTATTAACTGAGGCAAAATGAGCCCAAGTAAACTTGTGCTTTTAAGTGTTCTTTAGCAAAGATAACCCTTTACTTAACTTTCTGACCCACACTTTAATGATTTTATTTAAAATAAGAAACATGAACCAAGTAAAGTGTCCTTACAGCAAAGATAAACGTTACACAACTCAGTCTCTTGACACATATTCTCAGTCCACTTGAGCATGTGTCCAGTGGTCTCAGCTGTTAAGCGGGCAGGAGGACCTGTTTTGAGGTGGCTGTGGCTTGAGTGGCTCGCGTTCTGAGGCACCATTGGGGCGGCTTGCCCCGAGATTACAAACAGCGGGATGGTGCTGTTCAGGAAAGCTGTCCGAGAGCTGACTCCAGTCCGTGAGGTGTCGACCAGAAGGCCTTTCCATCAAAGGACTTTGAGATGTGAGGGCCTAAGACGTGATGCAGATCTTGTCCGTGACCAGGCCTTGGCTGTGGGGTGGATGGAAGAGGAAGTGTTAGTAGGGGCTGTCTGATCTGCAGCCTGGGTGAGGAGCGAGCAGTGGCATCGTGTGGCGTGCAATGAACCTCGGGTCTGGGATCTGGGAAGGTTGTTTTTTGCTGTTTGGGAACGAGATCCGTCGCTGGCTAGGTCATAGGCGCTGTGGAAGGTGAGGGCTGTGAAATAGCCGCTAGTGAAAGGGTCTGTGACATCGGCCCGGGGGTGGTAGGAGTCAGAGCATGGACTGTTGGCAGGAGCAGCTTCAGCTTGGGCCTTGAGGGTTGTGCGAGAAGTGCTTGTTATCTTCTGCTTCCATTCCGCCTCGGTACTGGGGTCCTCGGCAGTGTCCCTCAGGGTCTGGCTCACAAGTGGAGGTGATTAAAAGGGCTTCCGGTCCAGGAATGCTCAGTCCCAAGTGGGACCAGCTGACGATAGAAAAGTTCTGTGGCTGGTCTTCATTGGTGTGCCTGTCTCCAACAGGGCCACACTGTCGTCGGCTCCCTGCGCCCTTTTTTTTTCCCCAGTTTTTATCTTTTTTGTGCCTCTCTCGCCTGCATCCCTCTGGGCTAGGGGTGCGGGTGGGTTTGGCCTCTGGTGGCTGCTGCTTCTTCCTCCATTTGTGACAGCAGGGCGCTCATCCACCACGGGATCCCTCCAAAGTTCGCCGGGCTAATGGGAGTGCAGCTTGATGCGGGGGGTTCTTCTGCCGTGGGGCCCTCTGAAGACAGGCGTTGCCTGGACAGGGTAAGCTGGCTCCTTTGGCTTGAAGACGGAGCTGGACCTGTCTGACTGGAGAGCAGGGGTACTCAGATGGGGCTGCTCCTCGGTGGTGGATCTCACCCTACACAGCGAAAACTGCAACTTGTCCCATGACGATTACATCTTCCTCGTGCTGTCCCAGTTGGAGATTTGACCAGCGTCCTTTGCCCGGAATTTCTTGAGGGTGTAGCTTGCCATACCACTGGCGTTGAGCATTGTGCCTTCCCACCATCCCAGGAGCGTATTCTGCAGTGTACTCTCCAGAGCTCGCTGCTTTGCCTTGTCTCTTCAAGCTCCTGCTTCTTCCTTGGCTATCCCGATACAGTCTGTTGCCCTTCATCCAAGGGTACTTGTTCTCCCTCAGCCATTCTAGCACCTTCATTCCTTCTTATGCCTCCTCGGAACACGGCTGATACTTGCTTTCCTCTCTTCCTTCCTCCTTACGCCTTGCCTCTTCCTCCCTCTGGCAGGAGCTTTAGCAGAGGCCTTCAGGGGCTTGGAGCAGCAGGGGCACTTCAGGGGGCTTGAGCAGCCGGGCCTTCATTGGGCTTCGACGCAGCAGGGCCCCTCAGCAGCAGGGCTAGTGACGGGGCCTTGGGCTGGCTCCACGCAACAGCAAGCAGCCATGCGCTTCATGAGTCAGGCTGGCCAGGGCGGGTGGGATGCTGGTTTCTGCCTTCTTGCCCAAGGGCTGGAATGAGTTAGGCACAGGCTTCCTCTTCTTGCCTGGGACGTGACGAACATCGCGTGTTCCTGCTAGATGGTAGTGTGGCAGCACGTCTTTCCCCTGGTATGGTGACTGCGTGGCATGCTGCATCCTTTTATATCCATGGAGGCTGACGCTAATTTCATACTCCCTTCGCGATGTGCACGTGGAACGCTTCTGCATCTCCGATATACATTCTGCGTGCATCCCCTTTGTTCTCCTATAGGCGTCCGTGATGCATCCGACTTTCACTCCGCTATTGCATCCGCCCCTCACGCTATGAGTCCGTTCTTTTGAATTTTCCCTCTGGAACCCCTTCGGGAAGGTGTCATTCCGCTTCCATCCGTGTTCATCTGCTAGGTCTTCCTATGAACATTCGTTTCAACATCCCCGCTATGTACTACCGCTGTCCGTTCTTTTCCTGTTGCTCGTTTCCGTTCTGTTTATGCAAATTTTTGCCACTTTTTGGAGCGGATGACAACGGATAGAGCCACCCCCGAAATTTTGCTTGTCCGCTGTGTCCTTTATGCATGCGTTTTGCGTCCGTCGGCCAGTGAGACTGGGCCTTTAACACACACAACACACAATGTTACCCTTGTAGTGAAAAGGATGAAACAATTGACCAACTGATCGGGGGGCTAATCAAAATGGCAGATTGCAAGCAGCATCATGACCTATTATGCCAAAATCTGCCAAATTTATTGCCAAGTTGCTAAAATTACTCAGAAGTTTGGTTTTGAATATAGCAAGAACCACTGGGGGTTGAGAATGTTTTGGAAAATGAACAGGTTAAGATCTTATTGGACTTTAAGATTCAAACAGCATCTTATTTGTAATATGCCTAATATAACAGTAATTGAAAAGAAGAAAGTCTGATTTATTAATGTTGCTATAATTAGTGAAACTAGGATTGAGGAAAAACAATTGAAAAAATGTGAAATATCAGGATTTATAGATCAAAATCTTAAGAGAAAAGAAATCTTGTGGAATACCAATTGTGTGTGGAGCCCTCTAAAGTGGGTGTCAAACTTTCCATGTCATGTTGCTGTCAAGTGACGTACCATGACTGTTTTTTCTCTTTGCAGAGCTAGGGTGGTTATAGCCTCCGTGTGACGTATCAGGCCCGTGGGCCGCCAATTAGACACATCTGCTTTAAAGGATTCCCTTGATATTTAGAAATTTTGATGGCAATTCCCTGCCATGAAGTTACTAAAGGCCCCAGGGCACTTCCGTCCTCTAGCGGAGAAGTGGGCATTGCTTCAGAGAGAGTGCCCTCAAAGCATAAATTAGTATCTGTCCAGTACCATTAAATTGGAGCTGTATTGTCCATTTTAACGGAGCTATGCAGAATTATACCACACTGCTTTTTTTAACCAGCAGGAGAAACTCATTCTGTCTATCATGACACCTATTTTTGGGTTTGTTTTTTTTTTGTAAATCTCCAGTCTTTGGAGTGGTTGGATTCTGGTCACATAACACTTTTAGTTTTAAACAGACTTCATTATAGATCTAAATTGCTTTATGGAACCATAAAGCAATTGGCTTTTTAAATTCTTGGTTTTTTTTTCCTTTTCTCACTGTGTGAATGACATTTTGGTTAAGATGTGCTTTTCATTAAAAAATTGTGAACAATTGCAGCAGGGTATGGATACAATAATGCTGGGTTAAATAAGAAATTTAGAAATAACCAGTCATTTCTGCTCATTTGTCATTCTGAAAAATTTAACTCTAATAGGCAAATCCCATGTGTTTTATTGAAGTTCTATTAGATAGTAACAGCCAATAATGTCAAATAATATAGAGCTAGGCAACCTGGGACACCCTAGATATTTTGGACTACAAATCTTATCAATCTCAGTCAGTTTGGCCTGAAGAAAACCATTGGTATCAAAATCACCTGGGAGTCTCCTAGGTTGACTATCCAGATTTTAAAGTCTTCTGTTTTAAAATGCTTTTACACAGTTCTGGCACAAACAGCATACTTATAAACTAATAAGGCATTTGCTTGCCTTTCTACCCTGGCAGGGCATTTTGGATTATCTCAGTTACTTTTTATGCAACACTTGATTTGCACATTCTTGATTTTATTCACATTCATAAATAAAAAAGAAATCCCATATTCTCAAGAGTTATATAAATGTATGAGTTGGAAGGAACCTAAACAGTTATCAAGTTCAACCCTTTACACACAGCAAGATTTACCAAACCAATAGATGACTATCTAGCCCCTGGTTGAAAAATGCCAGTGAAGAAACCATTCCATGTATAACCTCTTACATTTATTGACATCTTTTATTGTCAATTGGTTCTAATGGAAAAACTCTGATTATTGATCTGAGACCCCGAATTTAAGAAAATGATGATGTTATATATAATTTGCCATGCTTAGTACGCTACTAGACCAGATTAAGAAATATAATTATATGTGTGATTTCTAAACAATTTGATAGTGACATTAAAGGGAAGTTAATCTCTTGAGTCAAGCTTTGTAACGTAATGTACAACACCGTTTTCTTTCTTTTTTTACAACTCTGAACTCTCATTTCTTCATGTAGCTCATTAAGGAAAATCAAGAGCTACAAATCTGAGTCAGCTACAAACAAGAGTCATGTCCTTTAAAGATCCAAACAAGAGCAAGATGGTCCAAGTTTAAATCAGCCAAGTTTAAATGAGCCAAGAATCTCCTCAGAGTAACATCTTTTAATCTAGGAAACTCTTTTTAACAGATGAAACAGGACAGGTGGGAACCATATGAAAGATGAGATAGAAATGAATAAACATGTGTGCACATATGCATTAATGTGACCTGAGGAACACCCTCCCTCCCCCTCCCTTGATCATGTTACTTCTAAGAGGTCAATTTTTCAGACTGTAACTGTAGTGAATATTTTGTCTAATTAATTGAAAGATTGAATAATTGTGGCTTGGAGTTCAGAATCTCTGCACTCAATGCCCGAGACAGAATTTATTTGTGATACAAATCATAGATTGTAAAACCTGTTTTACGTAAGGGAAGAGATTATGGATGTTGATATTAGCTTCAAATATTATGATGTGTGCTGTTTCTTCTTTTTAATAGCATAGCATATCATTTTTCAGATTACTGCAAAGTATCTCAGATACAAGATTTTCTCTTGTTTATAATGCATGCAAACATGCACAAATACAGGGTGAGGTTTAGAATACCAGCTCGATTCAGCATTCACAAAGCCTTTCGTAGCCACTATAAATTATTATGAGGAAAGAAAGTGCTTAAAACTTTATCTCATTCTTCTCTATAGCCTGCATGAGATTTTTCAATCTGGACATCTATAAAAACTAATGATGCATGCAGAAAAAGAAAGTACACTACACATATCCTTGAAGTTAAGAAGAGATAAAAGCATTTAAGGAAAAAGAAAAGATACACACACACACACACACACGAGAGAGAGAGAGGGGGGGGGAGAGAGAGACAGACAGAGACAGAGACAGAGAGACAGAGAGTATATATTTAATAAATCTGTAAAAATGTTAATTATTTAGACAACTCCTACCCCCTTGATAGTGGCTATACCAGGGCTGTCAAACTCATGGCCCATGGGCGGGATGCATCAGATGCTGGCCATGCCCAGTTTAACGAAGGAGAAAAATGTCCAGATACATCACGCGACGATGATGTGACGATGTGAGTTTGACACCCCTGGGCTATACGTTGCTGATAAAAATCCAAGACTGATATGGGTCTACTCATAATGAACTTGTTCATGCTCTTTTCTTCTTACATAGCTAAGCACAAATCTAAAACACATATGCCTGCATACACTCAAACTTATTGTCTGTATATATTGTCACATGATGTGACTTTATTTTATTTTTTTTAAATCTACGGAACCGGAAGTATCAGCAGCAGACTGCATCATCTCCCATGATACCATCATGACCAAGAGTGATGAAGTAATTTAAACATCATAAATCAAGTAATTAAAGTTTCAAACTAAAAAAAACCCTGACACATAAATGCTTCTGTTTCTAGTAGGTAATTTTCATGCTTGAAATGAAATTCCTAATATTACTTTAATACTGAAATTTGAACATCGGTATAATTTAAGTGTGCATCTTAATCAGAGTGGTTTATCTGCCTTATACAGGAAATGTCTAACTTCCAGTTTTAAAACATTTTTTCTTTCTGACAATTTGCATTATGATAATTTTATATGCTTAAGTGAGGATGGAGAAGTTGATGAAATTGTACATTTTTATGTCTGCAATGGATTTTATAACTTCTGTGACGTAATGTACCTTTCTTATACATTTTTTCTTTTTAAAGTCTTCCAATTATTGAAAATATTAATGTTCAACTTCAGTCATCAGAAATGAAAGCTGGAATTGAATAAAATTTAACAATGAATGTTCAATTACTTAGACTTCAACCATATTTGCTTTGGAAGCTAACTTTTAAAGGAGTCAGTAAGCTTTATTTTCAAATCAAGTTTTTGGAAATAAAAGTGATTTGCCTTAGTCCTAATGCATCCTTTTCTTGGATCTGTATGCAGGTAGTTGATTTACAAGCATTCATTTAGTGGCACTGGAAAAAATGACTTTTGACTGGTCCCCACCCTTACAACTGTTGCAGCATCCTCTTTGTCGTGTGATCAAAATTTGTTTGGAACCCAATCCAGCATGTATTTATGATGGTTGCAGCATCCCATGGTCATTTGTGACTTTGCCAGCCAATTTCCAACAAGGAAAGTCAAGGGAGAAACAAAATTTGCTTAACAACTGCATGATGCATTTAAAAATTGCAGTGATTTGCTACTTCACTTAGCAACAGAAAAATTGGTGCAATTGTGGCCATAAGTCAACGACTACTTTATCCCAAAGGTGAGCTAAAGAAGCTTCTTGGATGGGAAGCGAGACATCTTCAAAGAAAAACTAGAAATTCCAATTGCATTGTGAAAAAGCACCTTTGGGATAACCATGACCTGGATGACTGAGAGACTCCATAGACATCAAGGACTACCTGTATTACAGTCTGCTAAATCTGGCTGTAGTATCAGTTACTAAAAACTCCATATACTGGTTTCAGTTGTCATACCTAAGCAAATAAAGCTGGAAAACACTCATAGCTTTGCAATCCACATTGGCCACTATATAAATGTAGTCCTCAATTTATAATAGTTTGTTTAGTGACCGTTCAAAGTCACAATGGCACTGAAAAAAGTGGCACTTATGAGCATTGCAGTATCCCCATGGTCACCTGATCAAACTTCAAAAGCTTGGCAATTGACTCTTACTTATGACGGTTGCTGTGTCCCAGGGTCATGTGATCCCCTTTTGCAATCTTCTGACTAGCAAAGTCAACGGGGAAGCCAAATTCACTTAACAACCATGTTACTACCTTAACAACTGCAGCGATTCATTTAACAAATGTGGCAAAAAGGTCATAAAATGGAGCAAAACTCACTTAACAACTGTCTTGCTTAGCAATAGGAATTTTAGGCTCAATTGTTGTTGTAAGTAGAGGACTATCTGTAATGAGAAAAGTGGGTGTCTTATTTATTTTATTGAATTATGTGCCCAACTCATCTCACTTATTTGCCATTGTCATTTACAATGGCAAATAAAGACACATGTAGTACAAAAAATAAAACATACAGTAGCCAGAAATCATGAAAAGGCCACCAGAAATATATCTGGGGTCTCAGTTCAGGCACAAACCAAGTTTTAAGGCTTTACAGAAGGCCAACAGGAATGGGGTCAATCTAATCTCAAGGTGGGGATTATATTCCAAAAGGCAGGTGCCATGGCAGAAGAAGCTTTCCTTCTGAGCTCTGCCAGCCAACCCTAATTATCTGATGGCACAACCAGCATTACTGCTTGTCATTTGAATGTTAGTCATCAAATAAGAAAGGTTTTTTTTAATGCTTTGGGGTTGTTTCCACACACACCACACACCCCCCCCCCCAGTTTANCCCCCCCCCCCCATTTTTTTTTTCCCTCTTTTAACGGCAGGAAAAAAAAGGTGGGCCCGATTTTGGGGGGGGGGGGGGAAGAAATGGAAGCAGAAAAATCAGAAGCCTATTTCCTTCCATTTTGATTGATTAAATAAAACAGAAGGATGCCAGGAAGGTGCAGTTTGTATCTTTCCAATCTGTTGAGTCAAGTACTTATTGTCACTTGCAAGGACTTTCCAGAAGCAGAAGATCTCAGGAAGATTCTTATATTAACTAGTAGGGCAGGACGCTTAAGCTATTCTTGTCCAAATGTATCCTCTGATTTTCTGTTACCTAATTATCTTGATTGTTTACAGAGCTCCACTAATAAGCAGCAGCCATTCTTCTGTGTCTTTGTTCATTATTTTTGGCCTCTTGCATGAAATCTGTGGCAAGGGTTGTTCATGTACATTCGTAGTCTTTGTGCAAGGGTTATGCTGAAAATGTGACAAATAGCATATCTATCTGAAGCAGGTTCATTTTGTTTTTGAACCACTAATAACCAGATTGGCCCGGACTCAACAAACACAAAGCACTGAAATTCTGGATGATTGATCGGATTTTGGCATCTCCGTTCAGTGAATGGGACAAAGAAAAGCTTCAAGGTTCAATTTGCCTTTTATCTTTTGTATATGCTGCTTTCTAGTTCTGTGCTGTAACAATTTTTCTTTTTTCTGTGCCCATGCTGGGCTTCTTGATTCTTCTCCTCTCCTTCCAAATCTCAGCCCTTTCTGAGGGAAACAGCAGGAATAACTTTTCTTTCATACCAGTTCTGAGAGAAAGAAAAAATGCAGTTCTCTCCTTCCTTCCTTCCTTCCTTCCTTCCTTCCTTCCTTCCTTCCTTCCTTCCTTCCTTCCTCCCTCCCTCCCTCCCTCCCCTTCCCATTTTCTTCAGCTGCTACCTCTTTCTCATCAGGCCTGTTCTTTTTTTTAGTTAGTTTTTAACTGATTCCTGGGCTCAGTTGATTCAGCTTCTTCATGAGGCGACTGGTGGAAAAACTCCTAGACAGCCATCTTGTCTTCCTCCTCTCCCCTGCCTCTTCTCCGTTTGATTGGCAGCTCAGTTGTCCTGAGAATGGAGGAGGGCCATGATGGGAGGGGGAGAAAGGAAGGAGCAGAGGGGCTTTTAATCTTTTCAGGCAGTCCTTCCACACGATTGATTACTAAATCTATTTTATAGTAAGTTATAGCCCACAGACTGGAGCAGAAGATTTGTCATGAGATAGCACTTGAATTAAGCATCGGCACTGTTTTTCTTTTACCCTGACACTGCTTTGAACATTCAGCTGGATCCCTGAAAAATCCTTTAGGAGCATCTCTGGCTATCTCTATTTTTTTCCCCTTCTTTGGCAATAAGCATAAAAAATACCTATTACTCCCGTCCTCAGGCAAAGAGCCTGAAATACTCTTTGCTGTGTCCTGCAGAAGGGGGAAGCAAGGGAACCCTGGGAAGTCACATCCCAGCACATTGGGATGAATACAGTCTGGGTGAAAATTGAATGAACAATATTTCATATGGTTATATGGATACCTCACCTTTGTCTTCCCTGTGACAATTTTGAAAGGGGCTATCTAAATTCAACTATCGTATCTTAAATATGAGGGTGATGATACTAAGCAACCAGGCAGCAAAAATATGTTATTTAGTTAATTTCAACTTTTCATGTCCTAATGGACATCATTTAATCAGGATTGATGCTCAATAATTGCCTCTTTGAGTTCTCGTAAGATAAGGATTAAAAGCTTGAGCAGCTACAATTATTTACACTGAAGATGGCGACAAAACCAGATGCATAATCATGCCGCTGGGAGCCCGAAGGTGATAAAAGTACCAGTACCTAATTCAGAGACAGGAGTAGATGTAACAAAAGTAACAAGATTAGGTCCTAGGGATCTACAAAGTAGCTGTGTAAGGATTCGGACAAAGGATCAAAGCATAAGGATCCAGAGTGCCAGGGTCCAGGAATCCCATCTTGAGCAGCTTCCCTAAAGGCCGTGTCACACTGCCCAACGGATGCAAAAATGACACAACGGACGAGCAAAATGTTCCATCCATTGTTATCCGCTCTCAGAAGGGGCAAAAATTTGCAT
>BHFT01007626.1:0-25305 GCA_004320025.1 Laticauda laticaudata
GCATCGCGTTAACCAACGGATGGAAAGTGTTTTTCTCCATTTTACATCCTCTTTCCATCCGTTGGTGCAGTGTGACATGGGCTTAATTAGGATAATCTGCTCTTTTGACAGCCGTGATTACTGTTCTATTTGCATTGACTCACAAAAATGTTTCATAAGCTTATGGGATTTATTCATTCAAGAATGTAAGGCTTGATTTTTATTTTTAAATCTATGCGCATGTGAGTGAGTGAGCTGGTATGTGTCTGATGTCATCTGCAAATATTTCCCCGGAAATAAAAATGCAGGTTGAGGATCAATGAATTCAGTGGCATAAATTGGAAAATCCCTCTTTATGTATAAAGAGATGTTTCCTACTATTGTAGCACAACTCCTAATGATGCATGCAAAATCCAACTTTTTTCAGAAAATGTATTTACCCAGTGAGAGAGGAACACTTTACATTGTGCATGCTTATCTACATTTTGAGGATGACATTTCTTTCCAAAGCAGGATGTTTCAAATTTGCATCTCACATATTTATTCCCTTGTTAAAGGACACTCTACCAAATATACAATCATTGGCTGACCAACTTGCAGTTTCAAACATTGTTATTGCTGATCACCAGACTCCTTTTGAACTCTCAAATGCACAGCATTGCAATACAATATGCTACAGGCTCATTTAGCATCTGTTCTCCATTTTGCAGATAGTTAGCTTTTGAGGGAAAAGGAAGACTTTTTCATGATAATGGCCTCCAGTGAAGTCTGTCTGCTGTTTCAGCATCAAGTTAGAATACTATTTCATCAGGTATCCAGCATTTTAAAAGAGAGTTTAAAGCCTATTTAAAGCCTGCTGTTTTGTTTGGGGGGGGGGGTTTCNTACATACTGCTTTATAGTGTTTTCCAGCTTTTTCTAAGTGGTTTACACTGCAGAGTCAGCCTATTGCCACCAACAGTCTGGGCCCTCATTTTACCCACCTCGGAAGGATGGAAGGCTGAGTCAACCTTGAGCCTGGTGGGATTTGATCTGCCAAATTGCAGGCAGGCAGCAGACAGCAGAAGTAGCCTGCACTACTGCACTCTAACCACTGTGCCGCCAAGGCTCTATGCTGATATGTTGATGTTATTGTTATTTTCTTTTTGGGTACTGTCTAGCTTATTTTGCTTATCTGATATCTTTACATGGTACCAACACATCGGATGACAAGTGATACAGCCTGCATATCTTTCCTTCCTTCCTCATTAAAATATTAATGGAAATAATGGAAAATAAAAAGTGTGGAAGTCCAAAGTAATTGCCAAAAACTAGCCTAAATTTGTTAGGTTTGGGAAGTTAATTTTGGACTTCTGCTGTGTTGCATCCAATTAAACTGCGCTTTTACGATCACAAAGTTTTCTAGCCACCATGCCAACAGCGTATGTCAGTTTACTCATTAAATATACCTGTGGGATATAGAATCCACTCTAATTTGGCATGGGATAATACAAAAGAATACCCAGCTCTCTTAAGAAATATGTATTATACAAAGATAGTTTCAAAGTTTATCCTGCAGGTTTTAAATGCGTTGTAATTTATTAAACTTTCTTGGGGAAGTTTAAAACTAGTCAGTCAAAGATACTTACCAGAATTTTTAACATCCTTACAAGATTAAATTTCTTTGGTTAATACAATGACTGAGTGATATAAACCTGGCAATCCATGGCTATATCTTAGTTATTGGCAGGGGGAAAACCTCTACAATTAGTTAAACTTGTATAACAAAGAAATATTGAAAAGAAGGTAGACAACAAGTCATTTTACTCCCATTTTGCATTATAATATAATTTTACCCAGGTTGGCATTTAATTTATTCCTCAATAGAAGTGGGTACAAAAACATTTATGTCTGGGCTGGTAACTATGCCCAGTTTTCCAAAATACATCCTTTTCTTTCCTGTCAATTCATCCATTCCAAAACAACTTTACTAACCAAACATTCTCTCATCCAATTACTATACTATCTTGCTATTCCCTATTCTTCTGCAATCTTACCATCATGCTGTAGCATAGTTCCTCCAAAGACAAAGACGCCTTTAGGAAGGTGTTTTCCTAAAGT
Source organism: Laticauda laticaudata (assembly GCA_004320025.1). Lineage (NCBI taxonomy): Eukaryota > Metazoa > Chordata > Lepidosauria > Squamata > Elapidae > Laticauda > Laticauda laticaudata. Next base: position 2,078 of record BHFT01007626.1, read on the forward strand.
CTCTTATGGAAGGAAGTAAAAGTAGTTTTGAATTTGTGATTATGGCTTGTTTGTTGCTTTGTTATCTATTTAAATATCTGAATTTAATTATTATTGTTCTGTCCTGGGAATAGAAATATTCGAGACCGGTGTTCATCAGACAGCTCTTTATTATAAACCAACTCAGTGACTTCGTAACAGAACATTGCCGGAGCCGCGGCAGCCTTTTTTATAGCGGCTGCTCGTGGCGTGCAGCCAATGACAGCTCTTTAAGATTTCCCGCCGTCAGGCAGGCCAATTGTAACAGTACTTTATTAACCAATCCTATTGCGGCCTGCTCGGCCAATCAGATTAAAATATTTGGAGTATTCTAATTGTTATACACAACACCCCTCCCCTCTTGGTTTCGTCCAATGTGCATAACGTAATCACGCTGGTAGGTGGGGCTTTTGCGGGTCCTACTTGACCTGCGCAGCTCAGTCTCAGCGTGGTCTTCCATTGGTTTGGTCAGATCGCCTTTTCTGTTGTGTCTTCTCCATGGAACCTCCTGGAAGGTGAGTCAGCCTTGCCGCTACCCACCTGGGTCTCTCAGGCTGTTGAGTTGGCTCTGCCGCTCCCTCCTTTGGTCTGTCCGGGTTGGTCAAGCTGGCTCGCTGCCTCCTTCCTGAAGGCCTCGCTCGCTTCCCTGCTACTGGTCTCTCTCTCGGAGGTCGTCTATGGGTAAGTGCTCTTTTTTGTCTTACAAGGGGTTCTAATTCGGGTAATGTGTTGTGTCTTTTTTCATGTTATTGTGTGTTTCTTCTCTCCCTTTTTATTATTTTTGTGTGCCCCCCCTTGGTTGTTTTGCGATTGTTTGTTGGGGGTGGTATTTTGCAGCAGTGCTTCGGAGCTAGGCAGTGTTAGTGTGTGCGTTCCAATGTCCTAGATCAAAGCTGGTCGATGTGTTTTTCATGTTCTGCCGTCATCTAGTTCAAGTTCTGTATGACACGGGGCCCTGTAATTTGTGTAATTGGGCTGGAAAGCCATAATGGCGTCCCCGGCTAAGATTTTTGGCATAGATTAAGATTTTTGGCATAGACGAGGTCTCCAGTGGTAAAAGGAGCAATATTTACTTGAGGAGTCAGGGGGTTTTCAAAGCGTGTAGGTGGGGTGCTAATTATCTTAGGGTAGGAATGCAATTTCTGCCCATGAGGAGTCTCTGCTGGGCTTTTGTTAGTGATTGTGCTAGGGGTGATATGCTGAATTGTAACAGTTTGTTTTAGTCTATCTAGGATGTCCCAGTGTCCAGTTTGTCTAGGGCTTCTTCTGTATAATGAACCATGTGTTCAGCTCGTCCATTTTGAAGCCAGATGAGCCAGTGCTGTTAGGGCATGTCGGATGCTTGTGCAGCTAGGTATTGCTCGAAAGCTAAGGCAGTAAATCGGAGCCATTGTCAGATACTACTACATCTGCAGTCCACATGTAGCAAAGAATTTGTTCCAACTGTTTTATAACTGCCTCAGTAGTTGTGGACGCCATAAGAAATAACTTCTAGCCAGTTTGAATAAGCGTCAACAATTATCAAATATGTATTCCCTTTCATTGGCCCTGCATAATCAATATGGAGTCTCGACCAGGGGCCTCTGGAGTTTCCCATTCTAGGACTTGTGCAAGAGGGGGTAGGCCTTGATTTCTGGCAGTCATGGCATGGTTGCACCCATTTTTCAATGTCTTTGTCCAGCCCTGGCCACCAGACATAACTCCTGGCCAGGACTTTTCATTTTTACTGTGCCTGGGTGTCCTCCATGCAACACGCACAATACTTCCACCTGCAATTCGTTGGAATTACCACTCTGTACCCCACAATATACAACCCTTTTCAAGGACAGTTCAGTCTTCTGTGTGCGAAAAGGTTTAAAAGTCTCGCCTCTATCCTCATCCGGCCAGCCTTACCTACCCAATGCAGAAATCTGGGCTGTTCAGCGGGTCTTTCGCGGTAGCTTTAGCGACTCTGCTGCGGTTAGTGCAGATTCAGCCATGTCTCGATCTGAAGAGTGGAGATGGTGGGAGCTGGGTCATTCTCTTGTCGGCAGAGGGGAATGGCTTAAGGGATTCTGATGAGTGATGGTTTTTCCTGGGCGATGTCATGATGTGTGTAATTGTATGCAGCGAGGAATTCCAACCATCTCGTCATTTTGGTGACAGGATGTTCGGGGTGGTTTGTTTCCCTGCCAGAATTCCTTGCAGGGGTTTGTGGTCTGTGATTATAGAAAATGTCCTACCATATAGGTATTCATGGAATCTCTTGACACCTCCTATAATGGTGAGGGCTTCTCCTTGTCGCCAGTGTTTTGTCCTGGGAATAGAAGTACTCGAGACCGGTGTTCATCAGACAGCTCTTTATTATAAACCAACTCAGTGACTTCGTAAAAGAACATTGCTGGAGCCGCGGCAGCCCTTTTTATAGCAGCTGCTCGTGGCTTGCAGCCAATGACAGCTCTTTAAGATTTCCCACCGTTAGGCGGGCCAATTGTAACGGTACTTAATTAACCAATCCTATTGCGGCCTGCTCGGCCAATCAGATTAAAGTATTTGGAGTATTCTAATTCTTATACACAATAATTATTGTTGTTACATACTCGTTAGAACTCCCAGCATATATTGTTAAGTTGGAACTACCCTCACTATTTTCTTTTTCCAGCTTAAACAGGGGAGTAAATAATATCTGGGTTGGTCAGGTTTATCTACACATTTAATTATGGTCGATATCTAAAGGATAATTATAATTTTGCAAACAATATTCAAGGAAGGAAAGGTTGGACATACAAATATGATAGATGGACAGAGAGATAGATGGTTAGTAGACAAACAGAAGAAAAAGAGTCACCAAAGACAATAAAATCAAAGAGATGACCTTGTGTCTATTACCGAGCCTTTGAGATGGTCCATGGAAGAAAATACTATTTTCTATTCCAAAAATGTAATCAATATTTTTCCTGGCTCCAGGCCATTATCCCACAAAAAGAAGATGTGGGTATTTGTTAGAATCAATTAATATACTATGAATTGGAAGTTTTACAAATAAACCATATGTCTTTGAACCCTAATTCTCCATTCTTGGTATGAAATTATTAGATTAGATTTGCATGGCAAATATAGAATTAATGTCATACAGGCATCTCCAGTCAGAATTATTAGTGGTGAGTTTCATTTAATAAACTCCAATATGTTTGATGCTGTCTTTGAAAATACTTGGGAGTCCTACTATCTATTTTATATAGATAAATAGTATCTATTTCACTAGAATGGACAATCCTCATAAATTCAAACCACAATATATTTTCCAGAAGGATGCTAGGTGCCAGCCACCTGAATAAACGAGAATTCTTAAGATTATCAGTTAGCTTCTCTCATTAATGTTCTGTTTTTCATACTCATTATGTTTGCAATTCTGCTTGTCATTTTGACTCAGCCATAATAATTAGAACATAGTCCTTCAGGAGATTAGAATTCTAAAAACAAATGCTTTATTCTTTTAATATAAATATTACTGTTGAGATATCAAGGAGTGCCTGATCTATAATATAATTGTTTGCACTAAGGGAAAATTGTATGAGTGCCATTAATAGAGGATTTATAGGATATAGAGGAAAAGAGAAAACAAGAACAAGATTATAAGATTTGGAAAAGTAATCCAGGGTAGCAGAAAGATATGTTAGATATGCCTGTTATTTAAAAACAGGTTGAGTTTGCCATAAAAGAGATTAAAGAGATTTGGGACATATGAGGTTCTACAGGCAAGAAAATGGTAACACAATATGTATGTGTTCACTCTAGATGTTCAAATCACCAGGACCAGATGGACAACAGTCCAGAGTTTTGAATGAGCTGGCAGGCATGATTTCAGAACATCCAAACTATATCTTTCAAAGATCCTGGAGTACTGGGAACTACCAGGTGACTGGAAAAGAGATGATGTGGTCCCCACTTTCGAAAAAAAAAGGGGGGGGGATGGATCCAAGAAACTACAAACAAGCATCTAACATCAAAATCTTGGAAGATCTTGGAAAAGATAATCAAGCAATGGATGTGTGAATACCTAGAAGCAAGCAAAACAATTACTTAAAGTCAACACCGGTTTATCAAAAAGAGATCATGCCAAACAAATCTTATTGCATTCTTCGATAAAGTGACTAAATTAGTGGACCAGTAAAATGTTGTGGTGTAATTGGACTTCAGCAAGGCAGTTTACAAAGTAGGTACTTCTTGATAAGATAGAAAAATGTGGAATAGACAGCATCACCACCACATTGATTTGTAAGTGGCTGACAAACCACACTCAATGTATTCTCAATGGGAACTACCAATACATGGAGGGAAGTAAGCAATGAGATACCCAAGGGTTCTGCTTAGGCCCAGTACTCCTCAACATCTTCATAAATGTTTTAGATGATGGGATAGAAAGGAAACTCATCAAATTTGCAGGTGAAACCAAGCTAATAATAATAAACACTTAGAAGGAATAATAAACACTTAGAAGATACAGAAAGAGCTTGACAGACTTGGGCACTAAACTCTATCAACATAATAAAATTCAGTGGTGAGAAAAGTAAGGTTTTACACTTAGGCAAGAAAAATTAAATGCGGCTCAACAGCAGTAACTTTGAGAGGACTCAAGGAATCCTAGTGGACAACCATTTAAGTACAAGCCAGCAGTGAGCAGCAGTTGCCAAAAAAAGGCCTATGCTGCATTAACAGAGGAATAGTATCAAGACCATGAGATTAGTACCACTATATACTGCCTTGATAAGATCACACTTGAAATACCCCTGGGGTTAGACTAGAAGACCTCCAAGGTCCCTTCCAGTTCTTTTATTCTGTATAATAAGGTCTCCCCTCCATATATTAAGAAGAGGTAGCCATGCTGAAAAATTATGCCTGCCTGCCTGTCTGTCTCTCTGCCAATCCATTCATCTATCCCTTAAATTTCTAAAGCTGTCCAACTCAACATAATTTTTTCCCCTGAGATAAACAGCCAGACAAAAGAACAGCTTTTCTGAGTCCAAGGCTTAATGACGGTGGTAGGATTCAAATAATTTAACAACTAGTTCTCTGCCCTAATGATTTCTTCTAATAACCAATTCACCAAACTTCTCAGAAAGTTAACAACCGGTTCTCCTGAAGTGGTGTGAACTGGCTGAATCCCACCACTTCCTAGTGAGGTGTTGTTGTTGGTTTTTTTTTAGTTTTACAGGTTGTTTCTTTCAACTGGAAATGGAAGGGATCTTGAATGTTTCAGAACAGAATAAATGCTTAAGAGATCTAGCTTAGTGTATTGATACACAGAATAAAAAGCAGTGTTTCTGGTACTGCTGCAAATGTAATTCATATAGATTCAGAAGAAAGGCCACTGAAGATACATGTCTAATTTTACTGGAATATATCTAGTTAACATTAAGATGGCATAAATATTTTAATCAGAAAATTTTCTTAGAAGGATGAAGATTTAAATCTATTCTAATAGTGCAGAACTGCCAACCCTGGATATCTGTACCAATACAAGGATTTAGGGAATGGCATTTATTTTCAATATAGCATTCATCTTGCCATAGTAATACATACTAATAAAAATAAATATTCCCTGCAATTGAATTTGACTCCTGATCATTTCGTGGACACATCTGTGCAGTTTCTCTGGCAACAACAGTGATGTAATTGGTCAATGCCTTCTCAGTCTAATCTAAAATGAGGGGATTTCCTGGTAGTCATATCATTAACTTTTGATGGAGAAAATAAATAAATAAATGAGCTAGTGTCTTTTGAAGTGTGGATCAGATATATTCTGCCATTTCATTTGTTATTATTCAGTGAGCCACTCTGCCCTGATTCACTCCAGCATTCGGATTTCACCAAGAATAATTTTAAGATTAATTCCAAAATTAAAGTGTGCAGAGTTTGCTGCTGCTTTCATTTCATTTGCATGACACAGGTCATAAAAGAAGCTGTGTTGAAAGGGGAAAGATAGGAAAACATTGTAGTGAAATTCTGAAGGAAGTGAGCAAACTAGAGAGCTAACTCCTCACTACAGGGATGATGGACCTATTTAATTGGCACCAACTGTGTTTCAGAGACTTTGGAATTATTCCAGAAGATCTGATACATGGTTTAGCTGAAATCTTAGTTGCAGTTTGGAATGAGAGGGCATCTTGAACCAAATCTTGCCTACAGAATATGCTGTCTCCTCACATCTCGTCCTGGATCCCAGGACTGCCCTTGGTTTATAGAGGAACTGAAGGAGGTAAAACAAGAAAAGACACATCTAGACTGCCATTGGAGGACTTCTAAGTGTGATTCTGAATTCAAGGCACTATTAAGACCTACTCTGTTGTGTTAAGGGCAGCAAAGTATCAGTCCTGTAACAGTCCCTTCTGAGGAGACACATTTGTAAAGACACTATAAAGAATATACTAGGCACCTGCCAGAGAAAGTCCACAATTAAACCTCTGGCTTTAGGTCCTACTGGCTGGGTTTGAGGAACTGGACAGAGTTTCAGAGCTGTGACCTTGCCTACCTGCATCTTATATTTATATGTCTCTTCATTGCTCCCAAGAGATCTGGGTAGGTGCTGGTGCTGGTAAATACATCCCTGAATGAGGGGATGATCCCACTGATACTGTCCCCTTCCTCATCACTGGACTTAATATTTTTGGACAATTTTTTCTGGATTCCAATCTTTCCTTTTTATAGAAAGTTTATTTTTCTGCAGGTTCAGAGAACCTGGAGAAAGTTGGTTCTCTGGACCTTTTTTAGTCCAGATTTTAGTTCCATGCATGGACCAAAACAGCATTAATTGTACTCGTGGGTAACTTCAAGTGGGAGGAGTATGGTTGTTGTTCAAGTATCATTGCTCACCTTGACTTCCTAGTGTCCTTTGTTACCATTGATCTTGATACCCTTCTGGACTGACATTAGGAATTAAGTGTAGAATATGCATTGTTCTGGTTCTTCTTCTTCTAGTATATAAGTTCTAGTCAGTGTTGATGGGATGAGAATCCCAGGTCACAACCGATGCTTTGTGAGGTGCCACAGGGCTCAACATTTTCTCTATTACTTTTTAACATTTACTTGAAACTATTGGGTAAGATCATCTAATGGAGCGGGCTGAGGTATCATTAGTATGCAAACAACAATTAGTGATATATAACTGCTCTGTCCCAGGCTGACTATGGAGTTCTTGTCTCAGGGTCTGGAAGCAATGAAGTTCTGGATGGAGAGGGAAAGACTTTGGCTCAACCATGACAAAACCAAGTAGTTATAGGGTTTTAGCTATCCTCCTTTTTCTTCCAGATATGGTAATGCTCTATTTTAGTTCTGGGTGCAGCTGTACATTTTTAGGTTCTTTCTGGATTCCTGGATCCTGCTTGGTGGCAACTGTATCTCCAACAGGACTTTTATGCATCATCATTGTTTGTGCCAAGTATGTTCTTTCCAGGACTGGGATACATTGCACATAAGCACTTCTGAAAGGTCCTGCAACATTTTGTTTGTAGGAATGTTTTTGAGAAGCATCCAGGAGTTGCAATTGGTCCAGAATGTAGCAGCTTGGACCAATTTGTGAATTTCCAGTCAGCAAATTTACACTTTTTCTATGCAAGTTGCAGTGGTTTCCAGTAGGTTTCTGGATGTAATCCATGATGCTTCTTGTCAGTTATTTATTTATTCTTCAGGACTTACATAGCCATCTATCTCATATGATGATTCTAGGTGGCTCACAACAATCCATGAAAAACATAGTTAAAAGAACATAAATTAAATCCCACATGGCATGGGACTGATATCGAAGGATAAGGTGCTAGCTCACAGGGCAAGGTCCAGTGACACAGTCTGCAAGGCAAGGCAAGTCCATGAGGCAAAGGCCCAAGGCAAGGCACAAGCACAAAAACAAGGCAAGGCTGAGTTTCCTCCCCCTCCCACCCCCAAGACCAGGGAAATGCATGCAAAAGCAACAGTTGACAACTCTATTCTTCATGCCCCTGAATGGAGTGGGAGAGGCAACTGTTCCTCATCAGAAGGGATCTGCTGCCTCTCAACATTACCGTCTGTCTGCAGCCAATCCTTTCCCATGTCTGTGAGGCAGCTTCTTGTCCAGTTGACCACCTCCTGCAATGACTGGGGCCTGAGGGTCTGGGACAGCAAATCCCACTCCTGACTGGCCCCGTCCCGCCCACCCCATCCCTCCCAAGAGTCCCCATGCAGCCCGTTTTGGATGCAGGTAAGTGCAGGGCACGTGTAGAGGCTCAGGGAGGGCAAAAAAAATGAGCCTCCTGGAAGATCAAGAAGGCTGGAAATGGGCCCATTACCGGCTTCCAGAGAGTTCCCAGAGCCCTGTGAGGCTGTTTTTTGCCCTCCCGGAGGCTCAAAAAAAGCCCCCGGAACCCGGGAAGGCAAAAACACTCACCCCCCCTGCCATCATGCAGGAGGTCAGCTAGGCCACTCTCACCATGGTCAAACCCACCCAGCAACCCTTTGCTAAAATTCTTTGCTAAAATTTTTGAAGCCCACTGCTGGAGACGTGCCATCCCCGTTGTACAGTCCCAATTTCAACTCCTCCTTCTCCGAACCAAGATCTATGATACAAAGAAAAGACCAAATCAAGAAAGAAAATTTTCAGAAATGTTAAGGGTAGGGGATTTAATGATCTGTTCACAGACAAGTCATACATAACAGGGCTGTGTATGCCAGGAAGTTGGTTGGGCAGAGAAGGTTTGGATTTATGTTAGCAAAGGAACTCCCTGCTCTCTGACAAAGCTAAAATAATTGCAGCTTCTTTAAGAAGTCAGTCTGATGGACCTGTTAAAGTATCACTTGATTAAGCAATGAGTAAAACATAAATCAGAGAGAGGTGTGTGTGCTGCTCATGAGCTCTGTTTCTAACTGTAAAAACCATCTGATCAGATACAAGGATTTCTGAATACTCATTTTTATAGCCAGTCATTCAAGCTTTCACTTCAACAGATGTTGTGTCTATTTATAGCTCAGGCACTCCAGATTAATTCATTCATCAGATGGACTTGGAAAGCAGAGTGAATTGTGGAAATAACAAATGGATGTACTGAACTGTGAAAGGCAGCATTAACGTATTTAAGGTGTGGACAGAAAATTAATCTCCTCATGGACCAATTTATTTGCAAGATAAAACATTTTGTTGTGTTTGTGTGTGCTTGTGCGTGAGAGGGAGAGACAGTGAAGAGAAATCTTGTTCGTATTGCATAACACATATCAAAACCAAAGGAAGAGATAATGGCTCATAATAAATGTTTGTACATTCAGCTCAGCAAATTTGACACATTTTTAAAGACGCAGGTGCTATTATTGCAAAATAATTAAATAAAAGACATTGTGATTATGTGTTGATTTTGTTAGTTCAATACAGGAAATTTTATTGATCTTATTGCATATCACAATCAAGTAAGATCATCACTGTGGAAAAAGAATCCACCATTCCTTGACCCCTTTTGTGTGAAAAAAAAAGCATCTACAAAAACCTATAAAAGAAAAAAAGAGCTGTTGTAGCCTTTTTTTTTGACCTGAATCTTCCACATTGATTTGTAGAACTGCCATTTCCTTCCCTACAAAATATTCAGAATGATGCTTAGAGATGAAAATGGAACAAGGTTACCAACAAGAGAGACAAAAATAGGAAAGGAGAAATAAAACACCATTGCTTTGGTTTGTAAAAATAACTCTCACATTTCTATTGTAGATACAGATTAACAGAGTTGGAAGGGACCTTGTAGGTCATTTAGTCCAACCCCCCTCCCATTAGTCCAATCCCCTAGAGTCTCAACTTCATTTTTATAGTATGGTGACCAAAATGAAATGCAGTACTCTTGGTGTGGTATTACTAAAGCTTTATAGAAAAGTATCAATACCTCACTTGATCTTGTTTGTATCCATCTGTTACTGCGATTTAGGATTGCATTAGCTTTTCTGGCGGCTGCTGCACACTGCTGGCTCATATTTAGCTGGTTGTCCACAAAGACTCCAAGTTCTCTCTAACAGTTATTGCTATTAAGCCTGGTTTTACCCAGTCTGTATGTGTCCTTTTGGTTCTTCTTGTCTAAGATTTTACTTTTCTCTACATTGAATTTCATTTTGTTAGATAGGGCCCAGCTTTCAAGTCTGTCAAGATCAGGATCTAGGGTGTTGGCTATTCCTATCATTGTATTTATTCTCACAAAGATATTTGGTGAAACTGACAGTAGTTTTTCTTCCCAAAATGAGAGTGGAAAATTTTAACAAACCATTTGCAAATAAGTTGTTGGCTTTCAATGCAATGTATTTAGTTAATTTCAATTGTGGTTATTTCAATCTAAATAAAATATCCAATGGATATTTTTTGCTTTGGTCCCACCTACTTCTTTGTAAAGAGCAGAAAGTCTGTTTTCAAGTAGAAACAAAGCAAGGGTGCTTGTCCTATAGGACAATATTTATTATATGTACGTAAAAAGCAGATGATCACAAGTTTCTCATTTATTCTGTTAATGCAAGCACAATTATATGTATCAGGAATAATTTTTGAGGAAATGAGAGAAAGATTTTGCTATTGATCTTCAGGACAAAGAGAAAGACTATAGACAGGAAGTATCTAAATTTGACAAACACATAAGCAACAATTTCTTTCTTCTTCCTGTAAATTAATGTTATTAAATGTTAATTACACAGAATTCTCAATTGTATTCTGAACAGGGGTGGGATTCAAAATTTTTTACGACCGGTTCTGTGGCTATGGCTTGGTGAGTGTGGTGTAGCTTGGTGGCCATGGCTTGGTGGGCATTGCAGGGGAAGGATAGTGTAAAATCTCCATTCCACCCCATTCCAGGGGAAGGTTACTGCAAAATCCCATTCCCACCCTACCCAGCAGGGACAGCCATAGTTGGTATTTGCCAGTTCTCCAAACTACTCAAAATTTCTGCTACTAGTTTTCCAGAACTGGTCAGAACCTGCTAAATACCATCTCTGATTCTGAAGCATGAAGGAACTCAAGCTTTTATTAGCAATAATTGATAACAAGGCTGATTGTTTGTAATAGCTACAGAGAGAATTGCAGGCCCTGTAATTTTAGGCTATTTCTATAGTATTGTCTTATATCCTTCTCTAACTATTACCATACAAAATACAGGATGAAGCTATAAAAACCTATACAATAGTTGGATGAAAGCAACCAAGTTCTTGTACACAGACATATACATTACATTATATATTATGTCTAATCTCTTTATAAATAATAATATAATAAGTGATGCACTTGTATTTATTCAGAAATGATTTGTAAAGCAGCCTCATACATCTTAATTATCAATAAATAATCCAAATAATATATATAGATCATTGACAATATCTCATGAAAAAATATCTCATCTTAGATATGAACCACATTTTAATTTGGTTAAATGAGATGCAAACTCCCACTCATCAGTGAATATATTCACTCATCAGTGAACAATTTTGGATAAATTGTTTTAATAATCCTAAAATGTAATTATCCTGAGAAAAGCCATGAAATCAGAATCGTAAAGGCTATTCACTATTTAATTGTAAATTAAATCCATGGTAATAGGTAGCTCAAATGTTAAGCTGTTCTTATGTGATGGCCATTACAAGTGAGATAAGTGAATGTGAGGTAGATGGCTATATAAATTGAATGAACAAATGAATGAATGAATGAAAAATTGTCCATTGTAGAAATTTTTTTTAAAATGATGTCAGTAATTTTTAAATAGTTGAATTGTTGCATATGTGTATACATGTACATGCATGAGTGTTTACACATACACACATTCTTTTCTTACTGCTGCTTTTAAGATGATGTAAATATTTGTTATCTGAATACTGAATCATGCTTGAGAAATCTAACTCCCTGATACAGTAAACCTATTGAAGGCAAGATATCCTTGATGTTAGCTCATATAAGATGTTTGCAATCAATCATTGTGCATAATGTCATACTTTACTGTAGCTGAAAACCTATTTTCTCTGGATGGAACGAAAATCATTCCATCGCTCGAAACCTCTTATTAATTTCATTTATCCTTTCCCATACCCACTTATAAACAGCAGCGCTGACTTTTCACTTATAAACAGCAGCGCTGACGTTTATTGAACGGGAAAGGTTGATTCGCCTGAATTCTGAAAATGGGGATTGGGAATATGCAGGTTTGGTGAAACAATTCTCATCAAAAAATCTGTGAATCATTCCTATGGTTTTAGCTTAGATTCTGAAGTTTCAAAAACTATGATTTTAATAGAAAACCTACAGAGGTGATATATACACAGTATTCTTCTTTTCATTCCTGTAGCAGTACAATCTGCACATCCTTTTTCAGAGTGAATTTCTCAAGTCTGTTCCCCCCTCCCCATTTTACTGCCTTTCTTCAATAGGTTTTTCCCCCTTGCTGTTAATACACTGAGGTGTTATTCATGCCCCTGTGAGTATCACATGATATTCAAGGCTCCCCTTTGCAAGTGCCATTCCTGATTGCAGGATCAGCCAACAATCTCATGATTGTCAAGATTCTATAGCTTTAAATGCCTCAGTTACCAAAAAGATGTGTAAGGCTAAAGTTGGTGTTTAGGATCCTATCTCTAGCTTAAGCAGAAGTATTTATCAGCCATACAACATGCATGTGGTTAAAGAGATGGAAGATTCCCAGGCCAGGCCAATCTAGATAGTTAATTTCCATTATAGACTATACTTATCAGCTGTAAGATTATGGATGAGCTTCAAGTTGAGCACATGGAATTCAAGACAAGGAGGGAAAAAAAATACAGAAATTGAAGTTTAGGGCGGGACAACTTTTCGCTATCTCATCGCTATGATTGCTACTTGGTAGATTACATGATTTTGGGGCCCATCCTTCTTGTCTTTCACTGTCCTACATGCAGTGGTGCGATTCAACCAGTATAACAACCAGTTCAGTGAGTGGGCACTTTGCACATATGCCCAATGTTTAGAAAAGATGCATATTATAATGTTAAAATAGGGAAGGGTTGAAGGCTTTTTTCCATGGCTTAGACTAGACCAAGGTTGTCAAAGTCACAGCATCATGGTGACAACACATGACATATCATGACGTTTTCCCCCTTCACTAAAATGGTGTGGGCACAGCCAGAGCATGACACATCTGGCCCATGGACCGCTGGTTTGACACCCCTGGGGGTCTAGGCCATACATCTTTAGCCTTATCAGGGTTTTCTCATTGCTATATAACCAATTTTCAAATAGGCATGGATGATTTTAACTGGAGGAATCATAAATATCCTTAATGGATGCAGATGCCAAAGATAGCAAAGACATTCTGTTACTTTTGATTCAGTTCTTTTTAAAATGGTCAAGAAGTTATTTAATAATATCATCCATGCAGTTTTCATCCAGTCTTACCTAGATTCTTGGTGTTGTTATTTTTCTTGGCATTCCATATTATTTCTAAATCATAGAATCTTGAAATAAAATCCATTCTGCTCTATTTTATAGAAAAGGCATGAAATATGGTATTAACATTTTATTTCAGTATTCTTTTTTTCTACCCAATAATATATCCTTAATTTAATTTCTGACAATCGTGGGCCTTTCCAGAACCTTGACTTCAGTGTTATCTTTACTCATTTAGTTCTGAATGCTTAGTATTTATAGTTCATACATTCAGTAAATACCATGCATCCTCATCACATGTATTACAATTCATTAGTGCTATCCTAGTGAAGTGTCAGGATGCAGTACCATTACCAAATACTTGTTTTAATGCAATTGATTGCAACAAGGTTTTTACACAAAAATACATTTATGTCTGGCTTATCCTCTGTCTCTTTGGTTTTACAATCTCCACTATCGCTGTCAATGTATTCCCATGGCTGTGGCTATAGCTCTTGCAATTTTAGCTCCTGAAGATGGTTGTACAGCTGTTCAGTCTTGTTAAGCCTTGAGAGGTCTCTCGATCTACTGTCAATAAATCATACAGAGAAGAACCAACTTCCCCAATAGCCACACTTCACATTATGTCTTTCTGTTAACAATCCTTATGTACGGCTTCAGTTGCCACTATGAAAATCAACCTCAGATCTCCTTTTTGTCATTGGTTTTCCCCACAAAAAAAGTCAAAGGTAAGCAAGACATCTTTTTTGAAATCTGAGCAGAGCAATAAATCCCTGTAACCAGGTGAATTTGCCAGCATAATCAAAGTTTACTATGCCTAGCTGATGCCTTCATTTGTATTCTTTGGGTACAGAATTCTAAGCATCTCTGGATTAGGCAATTCATGCCTTGTAAATATAATGGTAAAGTTCTAGGCAATAAATATTAATAGCTTTTAGTATCTTTTATTCAGGTTACTTAATAGAACCTTGCAAGATTACCTAATTAACAATGCATTAAAATTATGCAAACAAGAAGTAAATTACAAGCATAAGGGTAAACAGTACCTAGATACAGATGTAAGAGTCAAGTGACAAACTTGCTCTGTGCCCATTAAATTTGCTGCTTTGGCTGAAAAAGTAGAGGAAGTAGAGAAGCAAAAGGAGTTGAATGTCTTTTATGAGGAAGAACATGTGCCAGAAGCTGACTGATAAAATTCTTCTGATAGACCTTACTGCCTTCAGAACTCCATGGCCCATCATCACCTTGGCCATTCCAATAATTCAGATTGGATGTCCATCATGTAGCTGAACCTGAGATTAGCTTTTTCAGGTAATAGGGCTTCATAACTGCCAGATAAGGCACTGCATATCTCAATATTTGGAATTCAAAACAACAAATCTGTATAAGCTCCTGCTTTTTCCATTTCAGCTCATTAGCCAAACATTTCCCAACTTCTTACAATGTAGCCTTTATCTTAAAGTTGCCAAGGTTGAGAAACACTGTTTGATACCATTCAGAAATTCTATACCAAAGAATTTTTCTCCTGTTTAGAAATAAGAGGAATCAATTTTCCCTTGCAGAGTGGGGAAAATTTTGTCATTTATAACATGGGTAATGAGAACCCAACATTATACTTCACTAATTTCCTCCATTCATTGTGACAGCTGATGTTCCCAATGAAAAGCATCTTTGGGACAGCTGATGTTTTCCTTGATTCTTCTGTTGATGGCATCCAATCACATTCACCTCAATATGCATATCCACTGATGACTATCCTGTCAAGGAATATAAACAGACACCATAAAGATTCTAGGAATTACATCTTATAGGCATAGGATATAATATTAAAATTCTGAAAGTCTGTCAGGGTTTTTTTCTGCTCCATCAAGATTGCTTTGACTTTCTGCACCCATATCATTGACACTTTTGAGACAGAAGGAGTTGTATGCTGAGATGGGGGGCTAGAGAAATCAATCAACCAATCAATCAAATAAATAAATACTCCCTTTTTTTATCCCCAGGGGATATCTGAATTATGACTTTGTAGCCAATTTACACCAAATACTAGGGGAAACATGTATGGAAGCTATGATATACTTTAGATTGGTAGGAATTCTGTACTTTTATTGATTTTCAGTTGTAGAAAAATAGTATGTTGCAAAGCAGGATCAGACTGAGGCAATTGCCCATAAATTATTTCCACAAGCATAAGTTAAATAACTGTTCAATATGTTCAATAACATAGGTTTAATAACTGTGTGGGCAATTTAAGCTGCTGCACTGTAATCTCATTTATGAAAGTGGCTGTTGCACCAGAGTCTAAAAGAGGAGAGAGCTATATTTCTATGCCCAAGAGGGTACCACAAATAACAAGGGATAATTAAATGCACTTGTCTGTGGTCAGATGTCTGACCTCTTTTAAATTCTCTCATTGAGCATTTGGGAGGGGAGCCTGTGAAGTTTCTAAAGACAAGGCTTTGGAATTATTCGGTTACTTGCATGCTAGGTGTCCTGCAGTTCCACACGTATGGCAATTTGCAACTGACTCAGAGGTCTGTACTTCAGTGGAGCATGTTTTGGCTAAACATCCTGGGACTACATCAGAGAGACATAAACCAAGGTCTCTTCTTTTGTATTTCTCTGCTGGGAAAAGAATTAGTTCACTGCTTCTATTTGCATGAGGTCTCCAGAATTGGAGTAGGAGGAGGTCATGGGACAGGGAGGGGAGGGCAAAGAAAAGCAAAAAAACAAAAAATCCCTTTATTATTCCCTCTGTGCCTCAACTTCCTCAATGACCCTTCAATTAGCACATATAAAATTGGAACTATTCCTCCATATTCTCTGATATTTCTTCTTTCATTCATCCATCTCTCAATTCATCAAAAAGTTTGTTCCCCAAGCTGGTCAGTCAGAATCAGATCACTCTACCCCATCTTGCTGGCACAGGATAAGGAGACCTATCTCCTTATAGATAAGGAGATCTATAGGAGATCTTATAGATCATGCCCCTTATCATCAGGGGCATGATGCACGAAATTCTCTCCCCAGAGAAGGTCATCTGGCACACACAATTAGTATCATTTTTGTGCCAAGGAAAAACCTTGCTATTGTCACAGACAATAATTTTTAATTTTACTTGTATTATATTTTAATTGCAATTTTAGCTTCTGAATGGTCATCTTACAGCTGCCAAGTATGGATAGTATTATTACTTTGTATTTTATTGTTTTCCTTTTACTCAAATGTTATATTTCTCTGCCTGGAGAACTTTGGCTACTAATGTATTAAATCAATGTCTACTATGTATTCCAGACTCTGATTATGTTGCTTTAGCTTGTGAATCTCCCAGTTTGCTGTTACTTTCCTAATCAAATAATCAAAAGCAGCTCTTAATCTTTGCATGAAGTTCTGGTAATTATCCGGTGATGGATCATTGCTTTTAATGAGGAGCACAGCCCAATTGGCATCCCCTTCTTTCAACAGAGTAAAAACAAAGGCACTTAGAGCATCTGTAAGAAATTCTTCTGGCCAACTTGCATAGGGTTGTGAAAGTCAGAAATTGATCCTGAGACCACTGAAATCTGGCAGTCCTCCTGAGAATGAAATAATACTGATTGGATTACAAGTTGTTGATTGCTCCTGGCTGAAGCAAGCCTTTTCTAATGGTATTGTGGAGATTCATTATTTGCATATCCATTTACTTTTGATGCTATAAGAGTACCTTGGCATTTCTTTTGCAAGGAATGGCATGGCCTGAGGATTCATCACCATCTACAAAATCTAATGGTTTATCACCTTTTTGATGGGAGAGTAATGAAGATTTCAGAATTGGTATTAGTCTGTCAAGGAGAGACCAGGTCAAGAAACAGACAAACCAAGAATTCCAGTACTCCTTTATTGCTATTGGGCAGAGTTTTCCAACCATAGCAATTTCCAGCTATATGTATTTCAGTTCTCAGAATTGCATAGCCAGAATAGCCATTGCTGAGAATTTTGAGAATTGAAATCCGCTCACCTTCAATTTTCCAAGGTTAGAAATACTGCTATATATAGGTAAAATAATACAATATTGAAGGTCTGCCAGAGTTTTTCACTGCCCCATTTTCTACAAAACAAAATAATGCTAGTTATTTCTTAGACTTTCCATTTTCTCTGAATTGATAAAAAAATCATGTATACATAGCATAATTACAAAGATACAAAGGATATCTTTACACCTTTGAACTGCATACCCTGAACAGAATTCATCATCTGTTAAGCTAATAAACTAAGTGTGAAAATTTAGCAGGGGCAAAAAAACAAAACATGACCACAGAGAGATTATTCTAAATAAGCAGAAATATACTTGAATTTGGCCTCAAATTCCTAGTAACTAAAATCTTTTAGGATGTAATTGACTTGCCATGAATTCCATGGGCAAAATTTTCCCAGACAATCTAAAGAACATGGTCATAACTTTTCAAGATAAAAAATATTTTAATACAATGGTATTTTTTATTCCATATAATGCATGAATTTAATATGAAGAATATTGGACTCCAGCTACAAAGAATATATTGATATATCGTATGTTTAATTTAAGCATGGGCTGAATTTGATTAAAGACAATGCACTCTAATCAAATATGGTAGAAAGGAAAATATAATTAGAAAGTGTACACTGTATATGGACGCATCTATTTCATATCAAAATATGTGACCTTGCTTATAAGTAGAGATATTTATATTTTTTCCTATTTGCAAGTCAAAAACTTGGAGTTTCATAATTTTTTTAGTTTTCGTATCAATAATATTTTTCATCCATAGCCATATCTCTTTTTTATATGCTCTAACACCAAAATACAAAGTATGTACAGATTATAAGATTATTATTAGTTGGTCATGCAGTCAGCCAGATGCTCAGACTGGATTTGCCATTTCCATATACTTATAATTGGTAAACATCTTTCTTTCCAATAGTTCTATAGCTGTTGTCCCTGGTTGCTCAGCCAATACACTTGAGCCCATTTTCACCAGATATCCAGGAACTCGAACAACTAGTATGGCCTTTGTTGATCTGGGTGATGACAGAGCTGGAATATTTTTCTGCAATTTATGTCTCACCATATTTTATTATGGGAGAAACACTCTTTGTCTGACTCCTCTGATGAAACTTGTCCAGTATGATTGAACCTCTGGCTTAATTCACATCTTCCTTAGAGTGCACAAGCCCCACAACCATATCAGTATATTGCCTCACTGACAGTTTATTATTATTTTGGTGTGTTCAAATCAGTTTGATTCATGGCAATTGTTTGGACAAAACCCTAGTTTTCTTGGCACAATTTTCAGAAGTGGTTTTCAGTTGCCTCTTTCCATGAGCTGACAGAGAGTGACTGGCCCAAGGGCACCCAGCAAATTATGGTCTTGAGGCCAGATGAGAACTCACCATTTCCTAATTTCTAGCTAGGTACTTTAACCACAACACCAAACTGGCTCTTGGTTTTAAAAAGTACAATATTTGTCCTCCAAACAATGAAGGACCACTTTTTTGGCCACTTTTTTGTTTTGTTTTGTTCATGTCATCTAAAATTTATCCAACTTTTCTTAAAAATTACTTTTGGAACCTGATGTTCAACTTGGTGAATAGTGGATATCCTAAATCAGGTGTTTTGGAAATGTTAGACTGCAAAAAGTACTGGTTGCTTTAAGTCTAGAAAGCAAACTAAAATCTTGTCAGTTTTACTTTGCAGTCTGCTTTGCCTGCATGAGTCTTTCTCCCATTTTATCTTTCGCTGCTAACTTAGACTCCTTCCATTCTGTGCACACACTTTACAGTCTGTGGTATCCCAAGTACCTTTTGCCCATGTAACAGCTGATTTCTTTGGCTGTACATTTAATATCAGAAAAGATATTACAGTAGTTGTTTCCCAACACAGCACTTGGATTACAGCCTTGGCTCCAAATTATACCACAGCTAATTCTACTCAGCAGTCCTTTGTTTGTCATCATAGTAGGAGTTATTCCTCCATAATTTATGACTGCCACTTGGCACAGAACATACTTAGTACCTATATCTTTAGCCAAAAAAGCTACTGATTCTTTCATTCCCAGGGTTGATTGAAGCCATCAACACTAACTGCTCTAGTCTTTGAACTATGGCAGACTAAAAATCTCTGGTTCAGGCCCTAATGAGTCTATTTTCCAGGAAAGGGGGAAATTCATCTTTTTGTTTTTCAAGGCTTTGCTTGTCATCCTTAATTTTTAACAATGCACAAATGAGACTAACAAATACTGCTGCTCTGGGATCCCAAAAAGTAGTCTTGCAATTCTCTTTTCCATTATAACTTTTATTACTGTGCTTTGCCTCATCTCCATTGCATTTGTGTCCATAGTTCATCATGTGAGACTTACAACATGCTAATTCTGGAACAATCTTGTAGTCCTTCAGGAGCAAAATGGTACAGAATCTTTCTCTGTATGTCATCTGACTTGTCACAGCATTTCTCAAATTCTTAATCTAGGCCCTCATATATCAAAGCGATACTAGAGAGGGCTAAAGCTCTCCTCCTGGTATTAACTTGTACTCCCTTTGTGTTTGTCCTTTATTCTTCAGCTGGTAAACTTTGGCACAATTAACCAATAGCCTTTAATCATATTTTCCTTCCTGTCTCTGAGTCTGTTTCAAATTATTCCACACTCAGTTTCATTAGGGTAACGTCCTATTTATAAGTCAATCTGATATCTTACAGACATCCTTGCTCTCTTGTCATATATTATAGCTGCTAATTATTACTGTCCTCCCTGTTTTTTTAGAGGGAGGTGGCTCCTACAACTTCTTGATGGCTCTCTCTTGAAACATTAAAATAATTATACTCTCCAGGGCTACCAGAAATCAAGATATGTAATATATCAAAAGAAAAAAAACCTAGCTGTAACTCTTCACTCTTCAAGAATTCCCAATAAAACATGTAACAGCTCCCTCCTCTGGCAGCTGAATTGCTCCAGAGTTCATTGGGCCACTAGGAACTACCATTTCTGTTAAGAAGGGTGCTTCTTACATGGGATTGAAAGCCCTCTACTCAACGTTATAATGAATAGCTCCCAAGAGCAAGAAATCACTGATTTGCTCATCTAAAGATGTTAGCAATGTTCAGAGCATTGCTAATATTCAAAGGCAACATCATGTAGGAAATGGTCCAGGTTATAATGAACAATGTATCAGTGGTCTAGTATCCAATCACTTTGGATAAAAGCCAGACTGCTTCTACATCTAACACTTAGAATTCCTCATGACTGTAATAGATGTCTTTACTGGGGCTGTTATGGTAATTCATTATGAGTTTCCAGAAGTGGATAGTGTAAAGGGCTATCCTGTAGCTATCTATTCGGATCTTGGCATTAAAAATGAAGCTGAAACTTAATATATCTCTCTCCCTCTCTCCGTCTCCCTCTCCCTTCCTCTCTCCTCTCTCTCTTTCTCTCCCTCTCCCTTTCCCTCTCTCCCTCCCTCCCTCTCTCTCCCCTTCTCTTTCTCCCTCCTCTCCCTCTTCCTTCATATAGTCTTTAATTTTTACTTAAATACGAGCATTTCTACCTTTTTCTCAGACTCTTCTATACCCTTGGATAGCCTCATAACCAGATAGGAAGATAGGATAATCTTTGCAGAAAAGTCACCTTTTGTATAAACCCCATCATTTCCTTTGCTAAGCTGAATTTCATGCAAGACTGCCAGTATTCAGATTCATGACTATGATCTAGTTTTGCTATTGGTTAGGCTGCCAAGAGAGCATTAAAGAACATTTTACTTATACCAAGGTATCATCTGTGGGTGAACTTTAATCAGAGGTGGTATTCAGCAGGTTCTGACCAGTCCTGGAGAACTGGTAGAGGAAATTTTGAGTAGTTCAGAGAACTAGCAAATATCACCTCTGACTAGAGATTTTACAGTATCCTTCCTCTGCCGCACCCACCAAGCCATGCCCACAGAACCAGTAGTAAAAAAAATTGAATCCCACCACTGACTTTAATACACTAGGGTTGTGGACAACATTTGGAAAATGTGGGAAAGAATATTTCTAATGTGGCACTGGAATTTGTAATATTTTTATCCATGTTCGTCATTTAAAAACAGCTGTGTTTAAAGATCTGGTCCTGCTTTTCTACTTTTCTACTCAGTGCACACCCAACTTTGCACTGTTTTTATTATTGTCCATATGGCTATATTCCAGATATGGTTTGCATAGCTTTTCATGTAATGGACTAATGGAATAATAATAATGGAAGGCAGGTTTCCCTATTAAATATTGTCTCCTTGTTTGTATCATTCCTTCTTTGCATATTTGTCTAATTCTGAAATGGCAGTTTTCCCTCTCTTGTTGTACCACCCAACAAGTAATTCAGTTCCCTTGTTGCTTCTTAACAAAAACTGTTCTATTTCATTCCCAGAGAGGAGAATTTGCAGTGCTCCTGCTGTTACTTCTTTAGCAACTGAATGGCTGAGAAGCTACATTCCTGTTGTGAAGCAATTTTGAGATCTAGCAAGCCAATGAGTGCAACGGGAATTTACTGTTTCAGTGAATTGCCTAAACATTGGCTAGGTATCTTTCACAATATCTCAGGATTAAATAAAGTACTATGTGTTAAAACAGCAGGAGGAATAACTAAGAGTTTACTAAATCTTGTGCTTTCCAGAAGTACTGTATTAGAACTTCAGCTGACACAATTTCTAATCAGTATAATTTGTCACACAATCAAATTTCCAAGGCCAACAGAGTTTGGGGCTTATGCCTGTCTCAAAACTCATACAGTACAAGTGGCAGTTTATGACCAATGGGGCTAGTTGAGCTGGTGAGGCAGAGAAGGCAGTGTGACAAATGATCAGCAAAGCTAAGCAGAAGGTAGAAGGACAGAAATGCTTTTGTCATTATATCCATCCTTCTTCTCTTGCAAAGTACCAAAGAGAATTAATCTATATTTATTAATAAATATAAAAATGGTGTTTTCATTTGCTCAGGAAGACTGCATGCTTGGGAGACAGGTTCACAACTTTTATTGTCCCTTAAAGCCACCATAATCTTCTAATTGCCTCACTTTTTTGTGAAAGGATGCTTATTTTATTATTTATTTATTAGTCAGATTTTTATAGCTGTCCATCTCACAAAAAGAGATTCTGGGTGGTTTACAACATTCCTTCGGTCTGACATTCAATTCAGTTGCTCAGTGATTAAAATCTGGCATTTTTCTATTCCCCTTTCTTTCAATAAGATAGCATGGCTGAGATACAGAATCTTCTTATGGCATTCCACAAAAAAGTCTTATCAATTTGAGAAGTGAAAATGTCTATTCTATTTTGCTGTTGACAATGAAGTGGGGATTAGACTTCTCAGCATTCTTTGCTTCAAAGTTGTCTCCAAATTTCTTTTTAGAAGTATGGACAGAGGTGGGATTCTACTGGTTCAAGTGATGAATCGGTAGTTCCAGTGATCACCTGCCCCTGCCCTTTTTCTGTGCTTAATTTTGTTTCTTTGAACACAGCTGATTCATGCGGCAGAGCGGTTTGTGGCACATTAGCTATTTTACTCACCGGGTCTGCAGCAGAAGGTAAGTATTATAGCTAAAAATTGTCTTTTCTAAATGCTGTGCACGCACACAAAGCATGCATTTCATGCAGTCACTGAACTAGTTGTTACACTAGTTGAATCACACCACTGACATGTACCCTTGAAAATGATGGACACTTATTTGCCAGAAAAGATAGGAAGTTAAGGGCCTGTCATATTGGCCGATGGATGTAAAACGTATGTAAAAAGGACACAGTGGACGAGAAAATGTTCCATCCGTTGTTATCCGCTCTCAAAAGTGTCCCAAATTTGCAT
>BHFT01007627.1:9227-31131 GCA_004320025.1 Laticauda laticaudata
CTCTCTCTCTCTCTCTCTCTCTCTCACGCACACACACACACACACACACACACACCCTTGTAAATATTTAAATATTCATGAAACTAACTCCCTCCTCCCCTTCATTCATCTCTAATTCTCAGACGGCCTGGAAAAGTTCCTACAGTTCTCTTGCCACAGATTTTCAGAAGCAGTTTGCCATTGCCTCTTTTCCAGGGTCGAAAGAAAGTATAGCCCTTGACTTACAATTGTTCGTTCTGAATGACTGTTTGAAGTTTTTTTTGATTAAAGGTCATTTCTCACACTTATGGCATTCCCATGGTCACATGATCAAAATCCAGACATTTATGACAGTTGAACTGTGATTCCCCTTTTGCAACCTTCTGACAAACAAAAGCAAGGGGGAAGCCAGGTTCACTGAACAACTATGTTACTAACGTAACAACTGCAGTCATTCTCTTAACAACTGTGGTGACAAAAGTCAAAATGGGACAAAATTCACTAAACAAATGTCGCACTTAGCAACAGAATTTGGGCTTAATTGTAGTTATAAATCAAGGATTACCTGTAATGGGCCCAAAGTCACCCAGCTAACTTTGTGCTATAGACTGTTATAACATGAATTTAAAATAGGGTCTTTGCATGTCACATGTTTCTACATATTTCCTTAATAGTTTAAAGTAGGAGAGGAAGCAAAGTGTGTTCCTATCTGTTTGACAAAAGAGAGAGAAAGAAAGAGAGAGAGAGAGAGATGTCTTGGAAGAAAAATGAAATGAAGCAAATAGCATAGAGAAGTTATGGGATGAGTGTATGGATAACCATTTTTATTATGTCTTCTGAATGACACACAATATTTTTTTATTTTAAAATTAAATAATAAAATCAGGAATCTGACTCTTATCACCATGTAGCATACACAGTTAATATGACACAGGAGTTGAGGTTTATGGAGCATTTCAGGAGTTGAGGTTTATGGAGACCTGAATTCAGTAAAGTTCACAAGATGGACACAGACATTTCTCTTACCCTAGCCATGAGTTTTAGATTAAAGGAGGATAAAACCCTATAAACTGTAAAAATCCCTGAAGAACCAATCATATCATGATAACATCCTAACTAACCTACAGTATTTATTGAGACACTTAGATTCAGAATTGACTTTTCTTAGATTTCTACATGAATAAGTCTCTCTTTTTTTGAGAAATGGACAACTGAGACTTTGATGACTTTATGTTGTACGTATTGCTGTTATTGGCAAACAAATAGTTGCCCTTAAATCTCTCTTAACGGAAAGTCAGAGTGAGGTCTCCAGGCAGGAAGCACGGCGGAGACAGAAGTGCCTCCTTTCCTGACCCTCTGACCTATGTACAATTAGTACTGGGAAAAAGCGAGCTTCTTGGTAAGTGGGTGGGTTTTCGTTGATAACCAGTTGGCTAGAGTGGGAGCAGCACTGGTCATCTTGGCAACCACGGTCAGTGATGCTGCTGCTGTGACTTCTCCAGAGTCCTGTCCTGTGAGAGCCATGAAGCTGGCATAAGGAGAAACGGCTAGTGTTCAGAGAGAGCGGTGAGTTTGCACTGCCATTGTGGCGAGAAAAGATAGAGGAGGTACTGGAGGCACGATGGCAAGTCTCACAGCCATGAGTGATTTCACTGTACCTGCACATGGAGTAACTGTTACATCTGGGAGAATGGGTCAGGTTCAGGAGCATGGTCTCGGAATAGCTGGGAATCAGCTGGCGATTGGTGCAAATGTGCCACTCAAGGTCAGTACTGTCCTGAGTGCTTACTCTGGGGATTCGGTATCTATAGAGGGGCTCCTCTGCCACAGAGGGCACACTGTACTCCACACCAACAAGTTTCTCCACATGATAGTGTACGTGTGCAGTCTGATATTCTATGAAGACTCTCAAGGGCCATGAAATCATCAACAATGCAGCCACCCAGAAAGCATAATGGGATACATACCAAGGAAGATGGTCTGGGTCTCCATAAGCCATCATGACTTCTTTGAAGTCTATATTTTTGAGTTTCATGCCTTCTCTGATCTCCATGTAATCATCCAGCCCTTCTATTTCTGTGAAGAAATGAGCTCTCTGTGTCAAGTAAGAGTTCTCAGATTCCATGTTGGCAAAACTGAAACATTTCGTGAACTTTAACCTTGTGGTGGAATACCATTCCAGGCCCATGAGTTCCTTAGATATGTCTTTGAATCCACAGTGGGAATAGTCAAACTCTGCCTCAGCCACATGGGTATTGACTCTCTCATGGTAAACCTGAGTTGTTGTATAAGCATCACCATTGCGATACCGAGTCACCTGCCTTGTCCGTCGGACAAAGTGGTAGCTTATGGCTTTCCACCATATACACGGTGTGGCCTGTTTCATTCTGGCAATTCTATCATAGACACTTTCCACATCAGCTTTGCATTGAAGTTCACTTTTGGTGCGGCAGTACCAACATTCCACCAAGTAGACCGCATAAAGAATAACGAGGAATGCTAATGGAATATACACATAGCCATCTGAGCAAGGACTGCCATGGTAAATCATAGACTTGCCTTTGAAAGAGCTATCAAAACTGAGCTTAGTGACTTGGGTGAGTTGGCACCAAGCTATAACCCCCAGGCAACTATATATCAGAATTGAGAGAAGGAGACACTTCCAGTGAGATTCTCTGCATAGTGAAGAACTCAAAGATTGCTTCATTGGTCTTTGCTGAAAATCAGATAACAGAGAAGAAAAAAGAAAGAATAGATATGAAAAAAGAGAAAGAACATTTTGGTGAAATAATACAGTAAATAATCTTACATGTTTTAAAATTTCATATTTCAGAGATATAAGGCACCTCTCATCAGGATTTTTTCAGATAGAGGATACCCCAAAATTGCAATATGTCCCAAGTTGCCACTTCAAATAAATAAACAAATAATTGCTTTGAAATAATTCAGCATAGTGAAAGAACACAAGCATTTTGCTGGTTTTGTTAGCATACCAAATCTGTTCTATTTTACTTTAAAATTATTTTTAACAGAGTGGAGTAAGCTCTATCTGGAAGTGCCATGTTATCAATTCTTCAGTGTTTATATTGGATTTGAGTGGATATGTAAGGTAACATGACTAAATGACTATTATAAGCACACTTTACTAAGACTAAGACTTCAGGTTGTTTTTCTTAAATACTGATGTACTATACGATTTTTTAAGAAAACATATATAATTTATCTCGTTACTTGAAGAGTTCCTGATATACAAGTCTCAGATAACTATACTTTTATACAGCTTTCAGAATAGATACAACTACCTAAGTAAAAACTTCAGTAAAGAATAGAATAGAATAGAATAGAATAGAATAGAATACGAATAGGACGCTTGGAGGTCTTCTAGTGCAGCCTTCTGCTCCGGCAGGAACCCTGTACCGATCTTCAGACAAATGGTTGTCCAATCTCTTCTTAAAAATCTTCAGTGAGAAGAAGCATTCACTGGAGGGAAGTTGTTTCACTGATTAATTGTTATAATTGCCAGGAAATTTCTCCTTAGTTCTTAGGTGCTTCTGTCCTTGATTAGTCTCCACCCATTGGCTTCTTATTTTGCCCTCAGGTGCTTTGGAGAACAGCTTGACTCTCTCTTCTTTGTGGACCCCTGAGATATTGGTCATCGGTCATCCCTAGTCCTTTTCATTCAACTAGCAACACACCCAATTCGCACACCGTTCTTTATTATTTTAGCCTCCCCAGTCCCCTAATCATCTTTGTTGCTCTTCTCTGCACTCTTCCTAGAGTTCAACATTTTTTTTACATCATAGCGACCAATCAAAACTGAGGATGCACAGTATTCCAATGTGGCCTCCCAAGGCATTATTAGAGTAGGTACATTTTCTGTACCTCTTGGCCTCAAAGTTGGGAAATAGTTGTATTTTTGACCCAAATGATATATCTTTCCTGATAATTCTGGCTTCATTTAATCCCCAGATAAACTTAGCTTACTTTCTTCGCTTAGGTTTGGGGGGGGGGGGTGGGAGAGCTTACAGAATGTAGAAAACAGCTAATCCATCATATAGAAAACTGGAGGTTTCAAATTTTTTTCCCTCATCCAGAAACCTTCTGGGTCTTCACTTCAGGGCCCCTCGCCTGTGTGGGAGTGGGGTGGGGCGCCAGATAGGCATTCTTGCTGCCACTATACATTTTCTTTGGGGCACCTTGCCAAATGTCTTGCCTCTAGTCTAGGAGAATGAGTGAAAGAGGGTTCTCACATCCTATATGGAATTTTTAAGTACAATGAAAAAGTAAAACCATTTCAGTAATTCCACCTCCTGACTCTAATCCTCCTGAAAGGTGGATGTCTAATGGTTTTATCCCTTCCTTCCATTCTTGGGAAATAGAACAATCTCATAAGAAATTAACAAAATGAAAATTTTGGAAAATGATTAACAAAGTCAAACCCTGCAGCCTGTCATCTAGCAAACACTAGCAAACAAGCTTCCACAACAATAATTTGCTAAAATCCATGCTGCTTCATTCTGACCATAGCTGTCTATTTTATGACTCAAAAAGTTGGTTTTATTCAATCATTAAATTTATGCAAATGATACAAAGAGATCTAGATATGTATCCCATAATTTGGGACATTCGTATGTAACCGAAATACTGACTTCAACTCCTACAAATCTGTTAGGAAAAAGTATCACAAGCCTTCTTCATTTCCACAGTCTAATTTAAGTAAAAAAGTAGCATTCTTATCACTGTTTCAGCTTGTTTTGCTTGTTAATCCACTGCAGATCTCTCAGGGAATAGATTAAGAGACCGTCTTTTCCCCTCAGCCCACTTCTGCTTTAAAGATTCCAAGAGCCAAGTTATGCTTGAAGAAATCCTTTAGAAATGTCTCCAAGTTCTTAAATTCTATTCAGCTTCTCTCAAAAGAGGGTAGAGGGTAGGCTACATCTTGCTTCTGAGACCCTAGTCATAATAAAAAAAAAATTAGAATTGCCTTCAACCATAAGATTGGTGGCAAATAAATTAAATAAATAATATATTAATAAATAAAATAATGGTACATGAAAATAAGATTTGGGAGCGCAACTCAAAGTGACCACAATTGGAGCAAAGAAACAAAAGTGATGGCAATTTTGTTTAAACAAACACAATTGATGGCAAAGCATCTAAACTGGAGGACCCTTTTGAGTTGAGGGTTTCTGACCAAATGGTCTTTCTGCTCTCTTTGCACCCAATTATTTGGTGAAATTGGAATGTAGTCAGTTCCTATCATGTTTGCTAAATTTGTTTGGTTTTATTTTTAGGTTAGATTCTGACAACATTATTAATATAGATTAGCTTAATTGATTTTCCAGTGGGATATCATTGCCCTAACTGTTTCTTTGTATTAGAATAGAATAGAATTCTTTATTGGCCAAGTGTGATTAGACACACAAGGAATTTGTCTTGGTGCAAATGCTTTCAGTATACATAAAAGAAAGATACATTCATCAAGAATCATAAGGTACAACCACTTAAGGTATCATCATAGGTACAATAAGCAATGCAAATCATACTAAGGAAAACAGTCAAATAAACCGTAAGGATACAATTTGACAAAGTTATTAGTCATACAGTCCAAATAAAGTGGGAGGGATGGGCGATAAAAGGAGTGATGAGAAGATTATTAATAATAGTAAATGCAGACTTTGTAGAATAGCTTGCGACGCGATTGAAGGACACTATTATGTTAGCAGAAGCTGCATAGCGGTTCAGGAAAATGTCCTTGTTTTCTAGTTTGTTCTTAGTCCAGTGCTTCTATAAGCGTTGTTTTGAATGGAAGGAGTCTGAAACAGTTTATGTTCTGGATGTAGAAAGGGTCTAATAAGTATTCTCACAGCCCCTCTTTTGATTCGGGCAGTACATAGGTCTCGATGAAGGCAGGTTTGGTAGGTAACTTGTTTTTTCTGCACCCAAACTCTAATTACTTGCTGGAGTCTTGTCGTCACCAAACCAGACAGTTATAGAGGTGCAGATGACAGACTCAATAATTCCTCTGCAGACCATCTATAATAGTTGTCATATTTCTCTGTTTAGCCACTTGATTGCTCGCTATGTTTTCTTCAGTTTTTCTAGGAAGTTAAGTGAGGAACAGATCCTACAAGAACTTTATATATAGATAGTCCTCGACTTACAACCACAAATGAACTCAAAATTTCTGTTGTTGAACAAGATATTGGTTAAGTGAATTTTGGTCCATTTTACAACCTTTCTTGCCACCACTGTTAAGTGAATTACAGTAGTTGTTAAATTAGTAAAACGGTTTTGAGGGGAATCTGGCTTCCTCATCAACTTAGCTTGTCAGGTCAGAAGGGGATTCCATGATCCCAGGACCCTGCAATGGTCATAAATATGAATCAGATGCCACAACAGTCTTAAACGGTCACTTTTTCAGCGCCACTGTAACTTTGAATGCTCACTAAATGAACTGTTGTAAGTCAAGGACTACCTGTATTTTTATAGGATATAAGCCTGCCAGAATGTCCCTCTGTCTCTCTCTTATACCAAAGATGTTTTTTCCTCATCCTCTCCTGGCTCTCCAGCCAAAGCTGATGTTTTTATAAATGTTGTATACTTTCTTAAAGGTTATCTTCATACTCCTCGACAAGTTTTTTTCTGCAAATCATTCAGAACCTGGATCAGGAGCTTGCTCGCGTTGTTTTTTTTTTTAAAAAGGGGTTTTCATCCATCTAACCATGAAATGTCTCATGTTCCTAAAAGGCTATATACTAATATCACTGATTCAACTCAGCTGCAAGCTTGAAATACGGTTGCATAATATTCCATTTCTTGAACCAGCTTCTGATATTGAAGCTACTCTTAATGTTTAAAAATATTTTGGGTTTTCAAAGCATAAATGTTTCCCATTGTGGTACTAATCATCATACTAATTTCTATCATATCAGCTTTTGTCAGCAGAACACAGTACTTTACAATTATCCAATCTAACAACACACTCTGCAGCAGGATAGAAAGCTTGTTATGAGCTATTATAAATGAACAATAAATGAATTCATCACATGCTAATCTTACAAACAATTTTCCAAGCTTAATTCTTTAAAAGTTAATTAAGAGAAATTAAATTACTTGTGACTTGAGCTCTTCAAATGGTGTGAAGCATTTTGTAGTGCTACTTTGTTTAGAAAGATAATTCAAAATAACTGTCACTCTAGGATTTACAGATTTAGAACTGGAATTTTTGATACACATCTTGTCAAGTTGACAACAGCAGAGACAATCTGATAACTATGATTTAGTGTGTTTAAAGGGAAATGTGCTCAATTAAGCAGCTATATTTTTCAAGTTACGTAATCTTAGATGTGTATTAATTTGCATTTTGTAAGTATGAAAGTATGGATTAGTTGCACAATTGATTACCAATCAGTTAAAGTATTTCAAAATTTCCACCAAAGAGGTAGTACAAGGATAAAAAACAAAAAGGCCTGTACGTGATACTGAGTTTGAATATATCATGAATAATTATGTCTTAATGCTTCTACATTATTCTTTTTGCCACCAACTCCTGACTTGAGTTTTTAAAAGTTTTAATTAGCCATCCAATCAATAAACAACTAGGGTTATCCTGAAAATGCAAAAAAATCTTAACTAATATAATTGAATAGCTGTTGAATGGTGTCATTTCAATGAGTTCTAAAAATAAAATAAAGAGATGTACGTAACCATCTAAAGGTTACTAGCAAGACAGCCCCTATAATTTGGTAAAATTGATTCTGAGAGGCAGCAATAAGATTAAAAACACACAGTTAAAGGTACTTTTAAGCTGTCTGTGCAGTCTCTAAACTACTGAGTTATTTTTCCATGAGGCACTAAATGTTGTCCCACCATAAGGACTGAACTAAAATTTAATGGTCATTTCAATTGATGTTTTTAAATGTAAAGGAACTATCTTATTATTTGCCTCTAGCAAGTAATGATTTGGATTTACAGTACTGTATGTTTTGTTCGGAAAACACACGAGGTAGACCGGGTTCCAACAACAAAAGGCTTTATTTACAGTCAGTCAGTAACAGGAACATTTGGCTGCAGCCGAGGCCAGCCTTTTATACAGGCTGGCCTGCCTGCTTGTATGGCAATTTCCTTAAATTTGCCGCCTTTCAGCAGCTCCTTTGGATTGGTTCCTAGTGAACAATCCAAACTGCTTAGTTTTCTTAGCCCAATCAGATTTGTAGACTTTGGAGTCACCCATTTACATATAGAAACACCTCACCCTCTTAGTTCAGTCCTACGTGGTGACGAAGTTCCTCGCAGTAGTGGGGCTTTCCGGACTCCGATCTGGACCTGCACGGTTACATTCTTAGCGAAGACTTCGACCGGATTCCGGATGGGGCTTGCTGTGGTCTATTCCGTCTTCTTTCACTGGAACCGTCTGGAAGGTGAGTCCAGCCATTTTAAACACGCGCGCCTGAGTTGCCTAGGCCGGCGGTTTTTGCCCTTCGCCTCGTTTCCTCCGGGCAGGTCGAGTTGGCCTGCTGGGGCCCCCTTCTGAATGGGCTCTCACGCAAAGTTCTCTGCCAAACAGTGAGTCCTTTTATTTGCTCTTTTTGATTATATGTTCAGTTGGCTTGTGTTAAACGGTTTTCTTTTATTTACTTCTCGCCTTTCCCCCCCACCTTGGTTTGCCAATTCGTCAGTTTTGGTCGGCGAATGGTTGGGTTAATGTCTGTGGTTCTTTCTATAATCGGTTTGACCGAAGGGCCCCGTTGGTCTATGTGCGCGCTTCCATTCCCCCTGCATCCCTCACTTAAACGGTAGGATTTGGGGTCCTGGTTATTTGAGTAATCTTGTCCCTGTAGCCAATAACGTTTCCCTATGTGAAAGTTTTTAGCGTAATACCAAATCGCCTATTTCGATTGTCTAAGACCTAGTAGAGGAGGTCAGGGGGGTTTTCTGGATGTAAAATTTTGGGTGTAGCCTAATTCAAGGTGTGATCTTTAACTTACGCCCCATAAGTAATTCTGCTGGGGACTTATGTTACGGTACTGGGCGTGAGCAAACGGTTTACTTTTCTGTTGACATTCTCCGCGTCCATCTTTCTAACCTTCCTTAGTAAAACCGGACCATTCTCTCAGCCCTGCGTTCACAGCCGGGTGGGGTCCGGCGCGGTTAGGGCATGGTCTTATGCCACGGGAGGCTAGGTATTTGCTCAAATGTATGCTGTGTTAAGCTGTGGTCCAATTATTGGAGACAAGTAACGTCCGGTAGATCCCATGGGTGGCAAAAAGGTTGTCCAGTTTTTTTATAAGATTTCTGTGTTGATGGCATACTTTTATTCAAGCCAATTTAGAGTAGGCATCAACGACAATCAGAAAGGTTGCTCCCTTTGTAGGACCCGCAAAAGTCAAGTGTGAATTCTTTGACCAAGGTCCGCCGAGGGGTTTTCCCAGTCCTTAACGGGTGCTTTTGGTGGGGGACGGTCCTAATTCGCCTGGCATTTGTTGCGCACGAGCTTAACCCAATACTTAATGTCCTTAATCAATACCCCGGCCACCACACATAAACTTCTGGCAAGGCTTTTCATCTTAAACTATTCCCTGGGTGCCCTCATGTACAACCTTAACAGTACCCTGGGTTGTAACTGTGGTTGGAATGACCACCGATCACCCACAACAAAACACCCCTTTTGATCGAAAGTTCAGTCTTTGTCTGGACCGGAAAGGTTTTAAAGACTTTCAGTTTTTTTTGGTTTCTCCCGGCCAGCCTTTACCTACCCAGCAAAAGAACGACGGGCCAGTCAATGAGTCTCGCGTGAGCTCGGCGACATCATAAGCTGAAAATGGTAGATCGGGCAAGTCCATTTGTAGTGTTGTCACCGCTGGTGCCGGGTCTTCATCAGTGCCTGGTAAAGGGTGGCTCTGCTCAAGCGTCCGCATGGGAAATTTGTTTTCCCTGGTCGATGTGTCAGAGTGAAGGAATAGGCTGCTAGGAATCTGACCATTCTCGTCATTCTTGGGGACAAGTAAATTAGGCGTTGGCTTGTTCCGCCAAGATCCCAATAACGGTTTTGTGACCGTTATGATTGAAAAAGTCGCCCGTAAAGTAAGTATCGTGGAAGCGTTTTACTCCAGCGACATTGCTATAGGGCTTCCTGTCCAGTTGGCGTAAATTTTGCTCAGTTTTGGATAGAGTCCTAGAATAATATGCGAATGGTGCTTCTCTGCATCCAGGAATTTGGTGGCTCAGGAAGGCACCTACTCGTATGGTGAGCGTCGCAGGTCACTCTTTAAGGCAGTGTGTGCTAAATTGTGAAGAGAACGTTTGTTTGATTGTAGCCAAGCTTTTAAATATTTTGGAAGGCTTTCTTTTCTTGTGACCCCAAAGTCCAATTTGCCCGTTCTTGTCTAACATGACAGTGCAACGGTTTCTGCTATAGTGGCCTTGTTTGGCAGGAACACATTATAGAAATTAATTAGTCCTAAAAATTGCTTGTAGTTTGGTTTTGTCCTTGGTTCAGGTGCTTTCTCTGATTGGCTTTAACTTTTTTGTCTGTGGGGTGGATTACCCTCTCCCGTCTATTGAATAGACCCAGGAAGTTCGAACGCTAATTCTTTATAGGCAGCACTTTTTCATCTTTTTACCCTTGAGGCCAGATTCCCTAAATTTTGTTAATACTATCTTTGAGTCGTTTCTTAATATGAGTTTCGTTCTGGCCGAGATTAGGACGTCAATCGAAAGTAGGGAACGATCTTCCTTGCATGCCCATTTAGGAGGCGTTCCATCAAACTCTGGAAAACGCCTTGGGGCCACGCTTCCTCCAAAAATGGGAGTCGGGTGACATTTGAATAGCGTCCTAATGGGTGACTATAGTCTGTTGGTCTCTGTTTCTGGGTCCACTGGGAGTTTGTTGATAGGCTTGTGCCATAGTGCGAGTTTAGCAAAAACTTTGCCCTTTCCCAGAGAGTGAATAGCTAAATGCTCGATATGGCACCGGGTATGCGCTTGGTGTAAAGCGGTGGTTCAGGGTAAGCCTTATAGTCACCACAAGATTCTAATGGGACCCGCAGGTTTTATGGTGTGACGAATTAGGCGTTTCCCACTTGGGCATGGTTCCACAGGTTTCTAGCAACCCCTGGGCTATTAGTTTGTCTAGCTGTTTCCCTCATATCTTTGCCTTTAGTGGCAAAGGGAACTTCCGTGGCTTTTATTCTTCGTGGGCTATTTGGGGGTTAGACTAAAAGAGAATGGGATTTCCCCGATAACTTTGCGAAAGTGAGCGTCAAAACGTCCTGGAATTCAGGGATGAGGTGTCTTCGCCAGCCGGTTGTAGTCCACTAGATCGATTCCCGGTCATCCCGATGCCAGATGGCGCGAACCATTCGTGCCCAGAGGCTCGGTCTGTTTCGGTCAAACTATTAGCAAGCGGCAGCATTTTGAATTGTGTTGTTTTATAGGGCGACTCGAAATGTCCATATGCCGACTACAGGGATTCGGTTCCCTGAGTCTGTTGAGGAATTAGAGTTGATTTTTGTAATTCTTCAGTTTTGAATGGTTCTGGGACTAGCTGTTTTAATTGTGTCCCAGGATACCATAGAAAGGAAAGGACCCCGAGTCCACTTCCATCTTGGCAGGGCTTATCCCTTCGATTTTTACAGTAATTTAACCTTCTTCCTCACTCTCCGTCTGGCGCTCGTCTACAGTGACAGTTTGGTGTGTATTGCTCTGTTTCTATTGTTGCCACTTTCTCTCAGCTCGTTTAGGCCTCAGCTTGTATTGGGGAAATTTTCGGCGTCTCGTGGCTATTAGCTTCTCTTGTTTCCTGCAGACCTTTTCGATAGCCCGCTCGTTTCTTGCAATTGCCTGCAGATAGAGTCGAGAAATCTGCATTACGGCTCGGGCATGGTTTCCTCCGCAGCCACGCATTCCCGCCAATTTCTTCTCGCGCTCTTTTTTGTTGCGCGAATAAACGGTGGATCTCGTCAATCGTATCGCTCGATTCATTGCTCTCCCGACTCTTCGTAGTGGGAGGTGGTGGTAGGGCTGCTTTCTGTCTTGGCTGGGGTTGTATCTTCGCTGTTGTTGTGTTCATCTTCTCTTCATTGTGACCGCCAATTGTCTTCCGCGGCTTCGGGGCCTGGCTTCCGCGATGGCTTTCTGTCACGGTGATGTTGGGCTTGTTTGAGTAATTTACTCTGTCATTAGGGTCTCTTAGCCCCAACACCACTCGATCTCTCATGGCTTCATCGATTGTCAGGAATCCATCTCACCCCTATTGCCTCAAAAGGCAGCCCACGAAATCGCGACGCTTCAGCCGTTAGGGGTCTAACTGGAGAAGCCTGTTGGTAAGCTTGTGGCTAGATTAGTTTGCAAAAATGCTTCGTCCCCCGAGTGACTGTATGCAAAGATTGTATGACTGCGCCGGGTATGCGCTTTTGTTGCAGCGCATGGTTCAGGGTAGCCTTGTAGTCCTCGCGCAGATGCGTACCGACCATCAGGTTTAACTGGTGTTACTATTGCGTCATCCCATTAGCATGGTCAACAAGGTCCAAAACCCCTTGGTCAATTAATTTATTCAGATTTTTTCCCTCTTATTTTTGCTTTTAAATGTAAAGGGAACTCGTCTTGGCCTTTTAATCTTCTAGGGCCACCCATGGGGGTCTAATAAGCTTAAAAGAAATTGGGGTCCCCCGATACCTGCCCTAGGGGAAGCCATCGAAACTCCTGGAACTCGTGGATCAGGTTTTTTCTTCCCGAGTCAGTTTGAAGGCCACTCGGTCACTCCCGGTCATTCTGATGCCCATGGTGCGAAACCATTTGAAAATGCCCAGGAGGGCTGGGTTGGTCTCGGTCGACTATTGTCAGAGGCAGGACTCGGACATGCTGCTTGTTAAGCCGACTCGGTAAATGTCCCTAGACCTACCACAAGGATTCGATTCCCTTGGTAAGTCTTCAAAGTTAATTTTTTGTTTCTGGAGCTCTTTTAGTTTGATATTTGGGGACCAGTTGTCTGAATTGTGTTCCCACAACAACTCATGCGACAAGAAGGATCCACCACCTCTCCCTGAATTCAAACTTCATCTCCCACAGGGGCTGGCCTTCGATTTTTAACGATGATTGTGTTGACTATATTTTTCCCGCTTTCCCGTCTGAGCACTCGTGCCGATAGTGACAGTGTTTGATGGGTCTTTTCTCGGTTACTGGCTCGTTTGTCTTCTACTCCACCTTTCTTCTACGCTTGTTTTCGATTCAGCTTGTGGCGGAGAGTGTACCTGCATCTAGGGGGTTATTTTTCGATTCCACAGACTCTTTCTCGATTGTGTCCCCTGTTTTTTGCAAGACTCGTGCATGCATGCAATCAATGGAATCTGCCAATTGGTCTTTGAGGGTGTTTTCCCCGCAGCCGGTGGCAATTTGCCAGTCTTTCTTCGCGCCTTTTTTTGTTGGGTACAGGCCGGTGGACCTCAGTCGTCATCATCTTTGGTATTCTGACTGTTTCGTCAAATCTTCGTGAATTGTGTGGTGGTAACGGGAACTTGCTTCTTTCCTTTCTGCTAGTGATCGTTTTCGTTGTTATTCGGCATTCGCATTTGTTTTCCATTGGTGGCCCGCTGACTTTTTTGCGGCTTCGCGGCTGGTGGCTCTGCGATGCTTCCCAAGCCCAAAACGGTTATGCTGGGTTTATTTAAGCAATTTACTTGTATTTAAGAGTCTTTTAAACACCCAAGTACTTACTCGATCCTCACATGACTTCATCTAAGTTCAGGAACTGCACTGCTCCCCCCAAGTTGTCGGAGGGCTGCCACAAAATCTGAAGCAATTGTGTCTCGTCCTTCTTTTTGTCCCTTCTGTAAGAATTCTATGCTGTTTGAATAAAGATTTGACACACACTTGTGGTGCGTAATGAGCCTTCAACATTCAGCTGCAAGTTCAGGCCAAGGTCGATATGTTTTACGTCTCTGGGCTTTCGCACAATGCCTTGGCGCATCCTTGAATACAGTTGGTCCACAATGCGTTAAGATACGTCCCCTCTCTTACGCTGGTCTGAGAGAATCTCTTCCATCCTCGATTACTTTCTAAGTAAACAATTTGGAACAGTCTACGTAGGATTCCCAATCCTCTTCATTGGGATTGAGGGTGCGGGCAGTGCATTATTCCGGCCATCACTTCAAGCCTGGATTTCAATTCGCCGCATGCACAGTCTCACGTTTTAGGATGATCCCACCTCGTTGCCAGTGTTCCATCCGGAAAAAACGCGAGTAGGACCGGGTTCCAACAGTAAAAGTCTTTAATTTCAACAATTAAAGTGAAATGGAAACAGTTTGGCTCAAGCCACGACAGCCTTTATATACGGCTTGCCTGCAGGCTTGTAGCCAAAGATGGTTACTTGGTTTGCCACCTTTTGGCCGGCTTCTTTTGCCACCTTTTGGCGGCTCTTTTGGATTGGTTCCTAGTGAACCAATCCCTATGCCGGCTTTTCTAGCCAATCACAATATAGGATTTGGAGTAAACTATTTTATACAGAACAATATCTCTTAAATTTGCCTTGTTTCCCCTTGCTCTCCTTACTATTTAATTGACTTAAAACTAGCATTACATGTAGGGACAGTGCTTATCTGAGAGCAATGAGCAATATTTCTGAGCTTTTTATATTATAGGAAATATAATTACCTTAGGTCTCCATTTTGGCAACATGATGCAAGCTAATTTAATTTAAAACTTCCATTTTTATATTTGTAGCATCACATGCACGACAGCTTGTCTCATGGAATATATTTCAACAATAAGGTTTCTGGTAACCTTAAACCACCTTCCTTTCATCTACTTCCATTAACTAAGCTCATTTACTTTCATTAACTAAACATGCATTTGCATTAAAACATAGGAGTTCAGTTAAAAGGCTCTTTGGATATAGCCATTTAATGCTGCAATCACAAAGGATTAATTTTAATTAAAGACTCCAAAGAGATATGGAGAGAGCTTCTCCATATGGATATTTTTTTTTAGTTCCCTAAAATATAATTCCAGTAAATTGGGAATTGTTCAGTATGGAAAGGGGCTGCAGGTCCCTTGCTTGATGTGAGTGCAGTGGGTGCATATACAGAGTGTGCCATGTGATAACCCAGTTTGGATAACTGAGGGTAATTTAATAACCATAGTCCCATTTAGTGAACATAGCTGGCAATACATTGCGGTATCAACCAGGATGAGTCAATAGTAAAGAAATTACATAGTTAGAATAGCCTGCATATACGTAGTATATAAGATAGCATTGTTAATTAACTGGAAATGAGCTATGACATAACTATGCTTATCAAAATATAAATGGTATATTGCCACAAGAAAGTGCCATTTGACTTCAAAAGAAGCAATTTCTCTAAAATGAGGGATCTGGTTAAAAGAGAGGTCAGAGGAGAAGTCATAAGAGCCGAGTCTTGTCAGGCTGCTTAGGAAGGAATCAGGGGTGGTATTCAGCAGGTTCTGACAGGTTCTGGAGAACCAGTAATGGAAATTTTAAGTAATTCAGAGAACCGGCAAATACCACCTCTGACTGGCCCCACCCCCATCTATTCGCTGCCTCCTGAGTCACAGCTGATCGACTGGGTCTTCTTTTGTTGCCCTGCACAGGAGAATGGAGCTGGAAAACAGGTTAGCGGGTTGAGGAGGGAATGGGATTTTGCAATAACCTTCCGCTGCCACGTGCACCAAGCCACACCTCCAAGCCATGCCATGCCCACTAAGCCATGCCCACAGAACTGGTACTAAAAAAATCTGAATCCCACCACTGGAAGGAATATCAGAATTTCAGGTAGAGCTGGTCAAGAAACCTCTACCAAGAGATCAACACCATGGTCAATAAAAAATATCAAGAAAAGAGTTGTAGAAGAAAAGAAATACTTCAGAACTTGCTAAAACAAATCTGCTTAAATAAAACAAGCACACACACCCCCACGCACATAAACATTCTTATTAAATAATGTTTTGGGAGGGATTGTTTCTTTTTAATCTTGTAAGCTGGCCAGAACCACTTGTGTGAGATGGACAACCATATAAATCATACAAATAAAAATAAATTAATAGAGAAGGCTTGTAGTTTTATACAAACAAAACAAAACAAAACAGAAACAGACAGTAAGTAGACAACAAAGAGATCTTGAAGCACAAATTTGTAATAACATCAGGACTACCAATCAAAGCAACGCAATTAGATACGTCAGAAATACTGCAACAGATAAATAAGCATTTTGATAATCAGGAAACAAGGACATAACAATACTAAAGAAGGTGAGGACATTGCTCAGGAACTGAATATTTTGCATCTGATTTCTTTGTAAAACCCATGATGAAATGTAATTTTGAGAAAGGGAACCTGTAGAGCATAGGCAATTTGTAGTGACCTCAGCAGGCTTTTTGACATACTTAAATAAATTAGGACTCCAGTTGCTGTCCATCTGAAAAATTTGGGGATAAAAGTAAAGTAACCAATGCAAGTAGATCAAGGATAACAACTGTCTCCTTGAAGCTATATCATCAACCCTGTGTCATCAGCTAAAAATTGATACAGAAATAAATCTTTCTTGGAAGATACAGTCCCAATAACATAACCTCCTCCCAACCCAGCAAACACTTTGATTTGTAAGTAATTGCCTGGTAGTTGTGATTATTTCAAGGAAACAGATAGTAACTTTCAGCAACTTGCTACCCCCTATAATGGAGTGTGAAAAAAA
Organism: Laticauda laticaudata; assembly: GCA_004320025.1. Lineage (NCBI taxonomy): Eukaryota > Metazoa > Chordata > Lepidosauria > Squamata > Elapidae > Laticauda > Laticauda laticaudata. Next base: position 25,916 of record BHFT01007627.1, read on the forward strand.
CAATTTTATTATTATACTGTGTTTTCCTGAAAATAAGACCCGCCCTTATTTTCTTTTGGCCTAGAAAATCAGCATTCGGACTTATTTTTAGGGAGGTCTTGCTTTTTTTTAAGTGCAGGGAGCAGGCCCCGTCCTCTCCATCCCATTGTTTGCTTGCCCACAGCTGCAACAGGCCAAGTTCTTGGCATGCCCCAGCCTTCACTTGCCCTGCCTGCTGACCCAGCTTCTGCTGGGACATTTCTTGGCCACAGCACCTTGTGGAGGCTCTTCACTCTTGTGGCAGTGGTATCTGTCCAAACACTTTTTACCCAGAGGGAGATGAAGCTTATTGCTCCATTTCAAACTGTCTCCTCGCAAGTACATGAAGCTTTGAGTCTCTGTCATTTCTCTGTCTGGGGGAAAATGTTCTGCTGAGAGCACCTTCACCGGTGCTACGAGCCTTGGAGCATTTGCCATGAGTGGCGACAAGCCTTGTGGAGCTGCTCACAGCAGAATGCCATGAAGCTTTGCGCCAGTGGAGCTGCTTGCTGTGAGGCTCGTTCCACCAGTGGAGCCGTTCATGGCACAGTGCCACAAGGCTTGTTGTGCCAGTAGAGTCACTGGCAATGGAATGCTGCAAGGCGTATTGCGCTGGTAGAGCCACTTGTGGCAGAGCACCATGAATCTCGTCTTGCTGGTGCTGCCACCATTGTGCACAATGGCACAATGCACCACACAGCATTCAGCCACTCGCAGCTCCATCAGTGAAACAAGATAAGCAGGTGTGGGGCATATGGAGCACTTGCATCCCCCACCCCCATCCTAGCTTGATTTTTACACATATGCCTCACCCCCCGTCATACAGCCAGACGCAAGCAGGAATAACTAGGGCTTATTTTGGGGGGCAGGACTTATATTCTGTACATGTGTAAAAATCAAGTTAGGCCTTATTTTCAGGACAGGTCTTATTTTGGGGGAAACATGTTTGTCAACAAGTCATTGATAATTGAAGTGTTCATGCCTTTGGTGTCTTGATCATGGTATATAGAGAAATTTTTTCTGTGGGAGACAAGAAAATGACCCTAGCTTCCTTTTGGTCCTATTTGTATTTCTTATCTATAGCTGTAAACTAACTTTTTAATCGTTCTAAGACTCAAGGCTGGGACCCTTCCCTTGGCTGCTTAGGAATGAGATGATCACTGTATTCTAAAAAAATAAAAATCAGTTTATACCTTTCTAATCCTTTTGGCTCAATTCCTTAAGATAAGATTCCTACCATCGAACTCAGGTAGGGAATTGCTGTCCTTTTGAGGAAAAATGCAGTATATAATATTGTCCTAACATTATTTTTCTCTCAAAGGATATAAAAGTGACCAATTTAAACTGTTTTTTTTTAAATCAAAGGAGATAATACAGAACTGGAAGAGTCTCTATAAAATGATAAGAGTCTGAAGAGAAATTAGGGTAACTTTTGTGAAGGTAGATCTTGCTTTTAATATGTTTTAGAGCCCCATGAGATTGCCACTAGACAGGAAGACATCAACAATCTAGTGAAAGTGTTTATGTGCACTTTAAAAGATTTATCCCTGAGCAGACAAGGGAACTAGAGGAATTCTCAAGTTATGGACTCATAACCAGGACAGGAAGAGAAAGTGTTGGAGTAAAGAGCTATTTGTGCAGTGAAAGAGTATCCTAGGTATGTTTGCTGCCTTCAGTTTGACACACATAGAGTATAACAACAACATCAGAAAGGTTCCACCAGAATTTGTACTGAGAGCAATGTTTTTAAACTTGCTTATAAATTAACTGGATAATTAGGCTAGGAGATGAACTAATTTTTTAGAATGGCCAATGCCTCTAAACGAGATGGGCGGCACACAAATCAAATCAAATCAATAAATAAATAAAAGCAAAAATAATGTTTTTTTCTTAGAACTACAAGAAATCAGTAGAATAAGGATTGAAATGGCAAATACAGTCATGTAAGCAATTATCAAAAGAGAGAGGTCCATTTTTGTCTCCCCTTTTCTCTCTCTGGAATTGGAAGTTACTACCCAGCAAAGTGATTCTTATAAAACTTGATTAAAAATATTGACCTATTTTAAAGCTACTGTGAAAAAGACAAATTTTACATGGACATCATTACAATATTACTATGAAAATAATATTTTCAGAATCATGGCAAATTAAGCACAATGTGTTCAACTACAGTTTAGATAACGTCTAACATTCTGGTTGTGAGACCTTAAAAAAAATGCCATAGAGCTGGACAGGTATAGAAAGAAATAACCACAAACTAAACACTTTAACAACTTTTGTGAAAGGCAAAGTAACAATTTAAAAGGCTCTTTTAACCTTTTAAAAAGGATGTTAGGAGTGATAGTGATAGAGATCTCACAATATTAGAATAAACGATTTTTCAAGTAAGCTGCTGTAACCAAATGAAAGAAAACTCTAATGCACTATTCCAATAACAAAAGACTGGGGTCTACTAAATTTAAAGTTAGACCAATTTAAATTTAAAGTTAGACAGATACTAAAATGATGGTTTATTACTATAGTATTATAGTACACTAATATTTATTTTTGTTGTTGTCCAGTTGCCAAGTTGTGTCTGGCTCTGTGCAACCCCATGGATTATAGCATGCCAAGCCCCCTTCCACTGTTTCCCAGAGTTTGTTCAAATTTATGTTCACTGTATTATTGACACTGTCTAACCATCTCATCCTCTGCCATCTTCTACTTTTGCCTTCAATCATTCCCCAATATCAAGGTCTTTTCCAGAGACTCCTCTCTTCTCATTAGGGGGTCTAAGTGACTCAGCTTTCCATCCTTCTGAGATGGGTAAAATGAGGACCCAGATTGTTGGGACAACATGCTGACTCTGTAAACTGCTTAGAGATGACTATGAAGCGGTACATAAGTGTAAGTGCTATTGCTATTGCTAAGTGCTTGAACTTCTGATTCAACATCTGTCCTTCCAAAGAACAATCAGGTTTGATTTACCTTAGGAATAGCATTGATATAATGCTATTTCTATAGTATTAGAAAAATATACCTCTAAGTACTAATTATTGGGAGCCTAAAGGAAATAATATGGGGCAGTGTTTAAAAAATTGTCCTGGAACTGGGAAGACCCACTTCAAGTCCATTTTGGCTGAAATCACTGGATGACCTTGATCAGGCACTGCTTCAGCTGAATGTATTTTACAGAGTCATGGGGATAAAACTGGAAGCAGGAGTACAAAGTATGCTGGCTTAAATTCCTGGAGAAGAAAGCATAGAATACATTAACACATAAAAAATGAATGTAGTGGGATAATGGTGTCATGCTCACATCCAACAAGGATTTGGCCGGGTTCTCTGCTTGGCCAGTGAGGAATCCTTATGTTAGGCTAGATAAACCCTTGTTTTGATTCAGCAACATTCTTTTTTTAGATCTTATTCGGGGCCTTGTATACCACGCAGGCCTTTGAATTTGCAATGTCAAATTTATGATTACAAAATCATTTACGAGTTGATTCTATTGACATTTTGTAGTTATGGTTAGCTGTTTGCACCACGACAGACAAATATACCTGCAGTGTGTTTTGCGGACCCAGGTGGAAAACAGATTGGTTATGCTCCATCTATCAGATCAACACATTTTAATTTGGAAGCCCAATGGTAGAAATGTCACTCAAACAGCAGCAAAGCAGGGAGTGAGCCAGCACTTGTTTATCAGAGAAAACTCACTCTGGATATATTCATAAAAACTAGGGAGGAAATCTGGAGCAAAAAAAAAAGTGGGGGGAGGACTCAGGTTATAGTTCTCATAGATCCTGGAACCTAACAGAATAAGAATAAATCATATATTCATTCTTACTCTAAAGAAAGGTTTTCAAAACATTGGAAACTTTCTTTCTCTGCATTTGGAAAAGGCTTTAAACTTGATCACCTTTGATGGGCAAAACAATACATTTTGGTTGGCTGGTTACTGTCCCAGGAAGGCCCAAGGTACTGCTCAAAGGAAGAGAAGTTTACACAACGTAACACAACAAAAACTTCTCTTGCACATCCATCTTATAAGAAAAAGATGAGTGTGCACACACAAATGCACACACATGCATACACGCACACACATTAGAGATTACCAGGACTCTATGTTTCCAAGTCGTTGTTGTTGTTGTTGTTGTTATTATTACATTGTTATTATTGTTGTTGTTATTATACCATTATCATCATCATCATTATTGTTATTGCTATTTCTACAAGAGAAAATGAAAAATGGCCCCATCCTGCCTTATTATTGTTTTCCTCGACCTATTTTCAACAACACTTTTGTGTGAGTTTAATAAAGGCCTAATCTAAAAGAATCCGAGTGATATCCGCGGTTTTGGTTCCACCTTTCCCCTCCTTCATTCATTCTCCCAGCGCCACATCCAAGTTGCATGGATCCATCAATTCTGGGGTCCCAATGTAGCCTTCGCGCTGGCTCTGTTGAGGATGGGTGCAGTCGTACACGCATCCTCAGGTACAGACTGACCCGTTTTCCCCGACTCGGTCGGCACACCAATGCCCCCCGACGCCCTTGGCTTCTCACCTCCTCGCCCGCATGTGGAGTGGCGGCCGCTGCCACTGCTGCTTCTGGACGATTTCCAGCGGATGGCTCTGCTCCCCCCTCCGAAGACATCCTGAGCCATGACAGATCGCGCAGCCCAGCAGCTCCCGGTGCGCAGTCGAAGGGAAAGTTCCTCCGCGCCGCTCCAGAGCCGCGGACCCAACGGGGCCCTCCAAGGCGAGGGGGGCGAAGAGAGAGCGGAGGGAATCCAGCTCGGGACTCTGCCTCCAGCTGCAGCTTCCCCTCCGATCGGTCCCGCTTTCCCCGCGCAAGGGCGCCTTCGCTGCCCGCCCGCCCGGCTCCCGATCCGGGTGCGTCCCGAGGGCTTCGAGGGGCTCCGGCTGCTGGGCTCAACCGCCTGCCTTTCCAGCCGGGATAGACTGCGGCTGCTCTTCAACTTTCGAAGGGAAGACGCTGGAGACGCCTCCGGGAGACGCTGGAGAGGCCGGCGAGCCAGCAACTGAAGGTCCCTCTTGCTGGGCACGGCGCCGGCTGTCTCCCCCGCCCGCTCTCTTTCTCCAGAAATCCTCTGCAGCCCCCAACTCTGCAGCGGAACTACCGGTCGTTGGCTGCCAACTTCGGGTTTCTCTGTATTATTTATTTGTTTGTTTATTTGTTTATTTGTTTATTTATTTAT